>JTDE01020868.1:3975-16406 GCA_014338405.1 Paragonimus skrjabini miyazakii | reverse complement strand
CGTCTCACCTCTTTGTTCGTATGAAGTTGCTGAACAATTTAAAGTGGCAAATGAACGAAAGAATGAGCGGACACACGTATGGAAATTGCTGGTATAATTTGCGATGGACAATCGAGTTGCAAAACTAAGACGCCCCAGAAATGACACAGCAGTTCCATTTGTCGGTATGTACACAAAATCAATTCAAAATACGCCACTGACAGGGAGAAGAGAGAAAATCATGTTCCGCAGCCGACTATGATGAATGACAAGGGGTGAATGTATAACAGTACAAAGTACATCACCGACAAAGGGTGAGAGAAAAAAAACGGAAATTTGAGGCAACTGAAAGGATACGCCATTCAGCGAACACCGATAGAGAATTGCTCGGTTTTTGTCGGTATTTTGGAATGTTTACAGGTACAGGTACATACGAGACGTCTACCGCAATCCAGAGAAGAACCAACAATCAAATTATCCTTGGGTACAATTGGATGGGGCGGAGTGGCAGCTATGCCGCGAAAATCTAAACGGTAACGGGAGCAACCTTCGAACTTGCAATCATCGAGTTTCAGATTATCTTTCAGTTTTATAACAGAAGGTGGAACGCCAACATCACCTCGAAAATCACAGCGGTAATTTGTAAGACCATAAAATGGAGCATGAGAAAGCGAAATATTATCGAACTGCTTGATAAGATCTGGGCGAGTATCAATAGAACCACGAAAGGCTGAACGGTACATGGTGCAATTATCAAACGGCGCATCCACAGGGCCCAGATTGTCCGGCTGTCTGACCGGATCCGGTCGGTCCTGATCCCGACCGCGAAAGTCCTGACGATAGTTTGTGCAGTTATCGAACGGTGCGTCCGGTATGATCAGATTATCCACTTTCCTGATCGCGTCCGGTCTACTCTGATCCTGGCCCCTGTAGTCGGCACGGTACATGGTGCAATTTTGGATTTCTCCCTGAGGTATTGTTATGTTTTCAGTTGGTTTTATCAATTCGAGTGTTTCCGTTTGTGCTCCTCTGTAGTTGGTTCTATAATCGGTACACGTTTGCAAATATCCCTGACCAATGTTTATGTTATTGTTTGGTTTCGCTGCAGGTGGTCTTGGTTCCATACTGCCTTTGAATGTGCTTCTGTATACTGTGCAGTTGCTGAATGGTCCATCTTCGGGTATTATAATATCTTGCGGTTTATATGCATATGTTCGGTCTGTTTCCAGTCCTCTATAGTCGTTTCTGTAAGTGGTGCAATTGTCGATATCTCCCACACAGTGGTCGTAATTGCACTGGCAACACGCACAGGGTATTTCCATCATGTCTGTTTTGTCACTGTTGGGAAAGATTCCATTGAATTCGTGGTATTCCAATAGGAATTAGATGCCGCAATCCGGTAACATTAGTTGTCTGGTCTAATGTTGCTACATGACATTTAACTTCAAAATGGCTGTCTCACTTTTCATTGATCAATGATAACACGTCCACGTGATGCTCGTCCAACGGGGTGTAGCACGTGACCTTGTGTGAATTGCCATTTCTGCGTTGTATGCACACTGTCCGTTTCAGATTGTGTTTGTGTATATGAGGAGATAATGGACCCTAACTGACATATCTACGTTCATGTGTGATTGTCATAGGAGCAGCGGCCAATGGGAACTTTGTTGACTGCAGGTTCCAGCCTTTCTATTATGCTGTTTTTAGCTTATTGAGGAGGATCGTTGAAAAGTATGATCGTTTGCAGCTGCGCCCGGCGTCGTCGTGACTCGTTCAAAGTGGTTAATAGATGCACCACATCCAACTGGCCAATAGAATTAAATCTAAACAGATCAATGGGCTGTCTGACATGATTTAGAATCGGGCTACGCCTTTTGATACTGGGAAATTGTTTTCTTTATTTCGTGTCCGAATTTATGACTCATCCCACGAACCAAAGTTGCTTCCATGGTCACTGAGTTCTGAAAACTACGGTTGTTTTGCTGAGTAAAGTCAGTAGCTATCGTTGGGAATTTCATGACCCCTCAGACTATTGGTTGGAACATGATATTAGTTTGTCGCAGTCGTTGGCATGCTTATATCCGAATTGTTTTAAACTTTTCCACTGGATCCTATTTAACGCGGTGTTGCCTACTCTTCTATTTGGTGGATGTTTTTCTAGAATACTTCTCGTTATTGTTGCAGTGAACATCGACCTATACCATAGCGCTGCTTGGTCAAACTCACAGAAGTCTACACAAGGTTGAATCAGAATCAAGACCTTCTGCAAGCAACGAACCAGTGAGCGTACCAGCAAACAAGTAGGGATAAATTATTTTTTTGTTGTCCCTAGAAAAATTACATTTTATAGGGACGATGTGGAATCTTGACGCTCGTTTAAGAGTATTTAGTTCATTTATTTTTGCTTAATTAACACATAATAGAATCAACACTTGATCAAATTTTGAAGTAAATGTCTTTCATGCTCGAGGCATACACATTGATGCTTCTGAAAGGTGTTTCCCATGATAAATAACCGTGTCTCCTGAAACACACTGATCAGTGTTCCAGATCCAATACTTCATTCAAGGGTTAAGTTGAACATCCTAGGGTAGCCGCCCATGAAAATTCGTCTATTTTAAGAATTCGCTTCTATATATTTTGCTCTTGAATTTAGTAAAATAAAACCTAAATTGAAAAAAAATCGATAATTCCATATTTCGCATTCACGTTTAGCCGCGTGTGACAGCAAGTAACAAACTATTCGAGCCTCTCACAGAGTTCGATAGGCTGTTAAACCACCACATTTTTTGTACAGTGTTCAATAGAATCATCATTTTTAAAGTGAATATAATAAACTTCATATGTTGCTAGAATGAATGAAATCCTTGTTTATTTTCAGCCTGTCCTTCACACATCTAATTATTTTGATTTGTGAAATTATTTTTTATCATATACATTTAGCTGGCGTGATGTTAGATGTGTGGTCAGTCGTATGAGACGTATATGAGATATTTACCTTTATTAACCAGATACCATTGTTGACCCCGTAGATATATTATAAACATTCCTACTTTTATGGTTTACGAACTATTCTCAAGGTCACCACTTTAATACCAAAGACAACCGTGCACTTTCGAATTGGCACCGGACGACTATCATTAGGCCGTATGTCACGATGTGTTAAAGGCTATTCTTATCGATCAAGATAAGTGTCAAAAATGAGGAACTTCGAGCCTGCCTCTAAAGCCAGGGAATCAGACGAATCCGGATGACTCGTTATTACATACAAACGAACAAACCGGTTTAAGAATCAAAGAATGGTTAGCTGTCACAGGAGGCGGATGCGACTCAACACTCCACTGGTGTTAATAATTCCATGTGTGTATTCTCAGGCAGCGTTTGCGTTATTTTCCGAACCATTGCTCTAAGTGTACTGACCAATTTTTTTTAGGTTGTCACTCATTAGGTGTTGCAAATGCCAGCCAGGCAGCTAAACCACCCTTTGAAGCCATGTACAGCAAAAGCTGCTGGTGAACCAAGACTTCGGTTGAATTCCAAGGTCCCAACTCACAAGAAAAAAAGATTGGCAAATGAAAAAAAAAGAGTTATTTAGGCCAGTACAAAGAAAACGATACTTAGATGGGAGACAAACGGCTCACAATTTTCAATGGCTCGAATGTAAGTTATGAGAAATATCGGACTGCAGGTATCTAGAGTATAAAAAACTGCTACCTAAGAGAACAGAACCACATACAATGATCAGTCAACAAGATTGTTTATAGATAACGAAGAATGAAGTGTGTGACAGTCAGCTGAGAGAACACTAAGACTCACCAGAGAAAGTGACTCAATATACTTGAGAATTTAGTATGCCACATGAAGATCAGACGGAATTCGTTGACACGGAAGCAGTTGGAGACCAAATTGTTGAGGAATGTAATGGACTATGCATAACCTCAGTGAAAAGTAAGTTGTCTGAGTGCGTATATTGGGGATTACTCCTCTTAGTCACAAGAGACAAAAATAAAACCACCATTCGTCTTGTGTAGGGAAAAATGGGAAAGGATGTCCAAAATCGGAGTTAGTGCCTAGTGGAGTGCTGTTCGACTAGATAAGGACCGATGCAACCATTGCGTATTAAAGTGTTTTTGTTCTGGAAGGTGAATTCGCGTACAGTATGTCAACTTTTAGGATGACTTTATGGATGCTGGCAACCTTCCGGTCACAACACAGAGAATAACGGCACACTCTTGTGTCCGTGTGATTGGCCGCAAACTGACTAACGGGTATGGGCACGCAGTCAAATGACCTTCCGTATGGCGTTTTCAGTGGTTCGAGCAACTGAGATTCACATATGGACGGGCTCGCTCGTGTCCCGATTGGATTTCAAGCGTACGACATGACACACACGATGCGCACAATACTGTTGTCAGCCGCGCTCGTTAGAATAACGAGTAAACATACTTTATCCCTGGTAAGTCCTGCAGCTAAACGGAGCATCTCATAGTACTCAGATTTAAAAAGACTGTAGGGGGCCAAAGAGATGCTCTTTAGGCTTCCGAAGTCAATAACTCGTCGAATAAACTACTTAGTTCTTTTAGTGTTAACACTGAAAACCATCTAGTATTAGAACGTTACTTTTTTCCTTACCAGAAACATATTTGTAAATAAGGTACCTAGTTGTTACTGCGTATACATACTACATTTTAATACGCGTCGAGGCACTCTACAGTCAGATATCTTGACATGTGTACACCATTCGTAGTTAAATAGACTTTCCAATCAGCCTCTTTGGGGCAGACATCAGACTCGAGTTACGCACTCGTTACCACCAAATGATTTAGGCTCTGATTCACGAGTTTGCATGATAAGCGTTAACCAAAGTTAAACTCTTTCGGAAAGAAAGAGGTGTTCATCAATGCTGGCTTCTGGAAAGAGAGACATTTGAGTCTTGTGCTTCCAAAGGATTGCGCAAAATTCATCTGAATACGAGCAAACATGGGCGGTATCCAATTCGTAGCAGGCAAAATCTCTGCTCACTAGAGATATCTTGATTCCACACTTCTAACCTAGCATTAACAACTTTTTTTCTGATGTTTGGCACCTCACACTTTTGTAAATCATTTGAAAATAGTTGATAGATGGCCAAATTTAATTGAGTTTCGTTTATTTATATGTTGTCCCTCACTGATTACATCGAATTCCTATTGTGTTTACTGGTCTTCTCGATGATGTTGAGCTTATGAGATGTTCAAGTGCGTTTGTCTAAATGCAGCGGGACCCAATTCAACTCATTTATTATAAACACTACGGTTCGTGATAAATTTGACCACAAAATATCACGATTCTTTTCAGTTCGTGATAACAGAGAGTTCTGCACAAAAACAGATATGCACAGACCACCATATGAACCATCTACTTGTAATGCGGTGTCACACTGACATTGAACATGCAAGGAGGAAAGTGAGTTGATCACAACCATAAAATCCGGTCGGTCTGTGCATACGGTCGATCCTGTTTTAGTTATCTGATGTAACCGATCGATGTTCACAAACGTTTGTGGATGAAAAGTCTGCCATAAATTGGGTTAATTTTTCAAAATAATCGTCTGTTGAGCCAACAGGGGTAAGAACACAGTAACTCACAGAAATATTTTCCAAACTGACTTCGTGCTTCAGTCACAAAACTTTGTTAAATTTTTAAACCACTATTCGTATGCATCCAAGGAGTTAGGTCACGTTTATTTGTTTTGTTATCTGGGTAACAGAAGCAGTTGGTTAGAAAAACGGTTGTTTGTGCGAACTGACGCGTGTGCCCTCTTTTAACCCGACACAACTTAACGGTGCGATAAATGACATTGCAAAATGGAAGTTTCCTCACTGTAGCTGCGTCGACCCTGAGCATCGTCTAGCAATGGGTGAGGTTTTGTAAAAACGTTTCTCATCATTTGGAATCAACACTAGCTATCCAAGCTGCTCACGTGACACAAAACAAAAGGCATCGAATTCGCTTTGTAGACCAGTTGACGGGACTATGTGAGTCAAACAACACTGTGTCCGAATGGGGTTTGAACATGCAAACGCCGATGATTTCATGCTCGCCAAGCCTGTTTGGTCTAGCACGGTGACAGAAGCAGCTTATCAGACGGCACAGTAACCTAAACAGCTAAGTTGTACAGCGGAGGCTAAGTCCACGGTCAACAATGGAATCGGTACCACCTAGGTAGTCATAGACTAAGTCACAACAGGAAAACGCCACAACATATCTCATCGTACGACGTTAATAAAACGATCACGTTTTCAAAGAAGTGAACGTCATTCAATGCTTATCCTCAACACAAACTCCATAACAATTTCATCCTTGATTGTACTTATCAGGCGGAGATAATTTGTTCAAGGTTCCAACTGGGAGTCTATCGTGGTCTACGCTGAGACCCTAAATGAGCATTGTCGCTTGTAATAGGGAGCCAGTCAGATCATTGAAAAAATCTAGAAGTCTTAAGGTTGGATTGAGAAAAGAGATTACATTATAAACATTTCGGACACTCTTTGTTACAATCGCTGCAAAGTGATTGTTCATGTGATGAAGCGTGATAATCCAACTACTGGCTGGCGGCACCCGAAACGATTAGCCTATCACAATGACCGAAGCTAAGGGACACCTGGGATTAAGCGCCACATGCGGCTCCACCCAAATACTAGAACGTTAACGAGTCGCACGTCAACGAAAAAAATCGCGTTTTTCCAAAGGAACTCGTCTGAAGACTGGTCACTTCGATCCCATCCATATAAACAAACTCTCTAGTCTGAAAGGTAGTCTAGTGCGGAATTGGCGGAGCTCTTCAATCCGTACGCGCACTTATAGTTTCCCCACCGGGAGCCACACAACAAAACTTTAACAACCTTTCAAATGTATGTGACCCAACAACTCTCACTAGTTTTTCAAAACACTAGAACACAATAAAGGAATCAAAAAATCTATTCTATGCATGTAGAAAAATCTGAGAATCAACAAGACGGTAGCAATTAACATAAAATTCGGAACGAAAATGTACCATAACTCACAAGGGAAACGAAGAAAAGAAAACGAGCGCGTAACTCAAATCAAGTATAAGGCCAATTGCAACGTGGATTGCAGTGACGAAAAATCGATGGGTCCACTGAATCAGTTGTGCAGCGGGTGCACTTGAAGACTGTCGATTAGTTGGGCGGGTGAAAGTTTGTGCTGGCAGATCAAATGCACGGCCGTGAACAACGGAAATTGCGACAACCGATTACGGCTTTTCAGAATTTTATAGATCTATTGAGAGCAAGGGAGGTGGAGATGAAATCGCGTTGTACATGTGACATCATGTGTACAAACATAGTCTGTTCCTTTCATGTTTATTTACGGTTTGTTTGGTACACTGGCATCAGTAACCGAGGCACTAAACTCACATACTGTAATGAGTATAAAAGGGACGGTTTCATAACACTTGATCATGACTTTGTGCCTTAGAAGGTAGAGTGCTCAATATAACGAAGGTGCGGATTCATATCCAGTTCATATTTTTTTTAGACATTCGAGTCTCGGAAGAATTGGATGGAGTATATCAACCCACTTATGTGAGTAGCAAAACGTAATAGCACCCATTTTGTTACCGCGGCTGATACCGGCAGGACAGTTCAATTTATTGAACAGTCTTTTCCATGGGAGAAATCGAGCTCAAATGTGAGATTTAGGGTCTTCTTTTGTTTGTCACTAGCCAAGATAATAGAAACAAACTATACAGGTGGCTTCGAACTCAGCTAAATTTCAACCTCGAAACTTGTGATATTAGCGCAAATTGCTTGACGAACGAGAAAGCCTGCAAAGACCCTTATTTATAGCGGTAGTAGTTGTAGAGTTTGCAATAGACTGTGGTGGACTATCAAGCCGGAAGTGCGAGTATTCCAAGTCTCGGCGGAATACCTCAACGCAAGGGGAGAGTGCGTTCAAAAACCCACATCGAGCGGATCGAGGACGATGTGGGCGACGGGATGAGTCATCACTCGATTGGATCGGACCAACGGGTGAGACATGACAGGCAAAATAGGATGGATGACCAAATCGGAGGCGCGATTACTCCAACACTCAGACGAATATCTCGACACCATCATAGAGTATTGTCAAAGCCCACACACTGGATAGATTGTGGACAACACGAGCGACCGGACGAACCAGATCGGACCAACGGACGAGGAATGACAGGCGGCAAAACCTCCGACAAAAGGCGCAGGTCATACATAAACCGGGCAGAAGTGCACACGATGTGTAAGCGGAAACCGGGGTGTGTGGTGGACTGGAATAGCGATTCAAAATCGCGAGCGCGCCTGTGGCATGGCAACTAGCGAGTTGGACAATAAAAATTGTGCTTTATTGGACGCCTTTTCGTCACAATTATGAGTATGGTTAAAAAGAAGCAACACAGAAGCACAGACGAAACACGATTTGAGTACACTGTTCATAATTCCGAACAGTCGAACGACTGCTCATCACATGAAACACCGTCGATGTTCCAAGGTCAATCAAGTATAGTCATAACTATAGTGAAATGACTGAAGCACTATTCCAGTAGGGGGTTACCAAAAAGTGCCGAATAATAAAAACGTGGTTCCGTTTGAGAAACCGAACATGATCGAGTCGACCAACCGTTTTGGTAGTGATTTCGGTAGGGTAAATTGTAACGGATATACAGTGATATACTTAATAAGGACCACCTATCCTAAAAGATTAATCTCGGTCTAGTTCATCAAGTTTTTGCGGTGCTCCACTGTCTCTCATGAGACCGATCGATCTTGACTATGGATAGCAATAATTATCAGTCTCTTGGTTTTCTGTGACAAATTCGATATGTACATGCAAGCACTGAACACTAATTGATTTTTACAGAAAACTACTCGCATTTGGCCGGAGAATGTTCAGACATCGTGGTTTTGGTATTTTAGATTTGGGGGAAATGAGATACATACTAACAAAATCCGAACCAAGACGACGGATATAAAGAGCACTTGACTTTGTAGTAGATATATATATATGTACAGTATGAATTCAAATATATTATTACATTTATACGTCTAAATCAAGGCCTATTTCAGAGGATGGTTCAGTATCACAGTCGAAAACAGTGCGGATGTTCGCATATTGCAGAATTCTGACAGGTAGATATATATCATCAAAAAACGAAAAGCCATTTTTGCACAAATGTAAATAGGCCGCTTACATTATGGGAAAACAAGTTCCTGTTTTTCGGAGAAAGAGCTCGAACTGTTATTTTGATTCAAGAAACAGAGTTCTTAGGATATTTTGCCTAAAAACTTGCAATCACCAAGACTCCAGTTTTGAGTACTCTACAAAGGGTCTCAGCTATCCACAAACAATGCGTAAATAGAGCGCAAAGCAAATACAAATTAATCCACGAGCAGTTTATAGATGCCAACAAAAAGTGTGTACGCCATTTTTGCAACTCCAAGATGTTATCGGTTTTCTGAAACCATTTGAAAAGGGCGGCGGCAGATATTGTTCATGAATGAGGCGATAAAAAAAATCCACACTGATAATAGTTCTTGCTCTAAATCTACAGTACATTCTTCTCAAGGGTCAAACGGGAGAGAAATCCGTATACTGTATCGAATTTCGAGGTTCAATCATGTGGAAATCTGACCCAACCCTATTCCCCCAAAACGGCTATCCCTGTATATTCTACCGCCCCTGTTTCTGGCGGTTAATCGGACCTTGACCTAGATGTTTTTGTATTATCGCGTCAATTGACAATTGTGCTAATAGCCAGTTACCGCTTTTTGTGCTTTACTTGAGTGATATGTGTATCACTTTTCTGGAGCTTGGCTCGTCTCTAGTGTTTTTGAACCTGTTAACTGTTCGGAAGAAATCTGTTGGGTATGAAGGTCATATTATACGATTTTAGTTCTTTTTTTTATAGCCTACTTGGCATCAAATTGTAATTATCTTTCGGAAACGATCCATCGATCGAAATTGTTGAGGTTGTCTACTAATTAACTTTGATCATTTGTTCAATAGTACCGTGGCATTGTGAACCAATCTTGTTTTGACCATTTGGGATCGTTGGTTTACTGCTACGCGTTGCTCAACGTCTTCGTGGAAAATCGTACATATACTTCGTTTTGTCATATACTGCACAACAAAAATAACTCTCGGATAATTATATATTTACTGGTGATACATTTATTGCATATTTATTATGCTTATTGTATTGGCCGAACATCGGGTTGTTAAAAAACTGAAATGCTTCTGTTGAGAGTGACAACGTTTGTTCTAAAATCGAATCTTCACATATGGTGCTTATAGGGTTCACTCGTACCTGCATCTTTTATCTGAAACAGTATGCTGACCTACGGTTAAATGTAGTGGTAAACGAGGAGCATTATAAACGAATAAAGAATAAAAACTTCTTCCAAAAATAAGGCCTTATTTTATTTATACGTCCTTTACATTTTTGGCTTTGGGGTCATCAAAGATGAATGAGTTATGGAACTCCCCTCTAGCGAGAACCTAGTCCCTCAGCAGAGGCCATGTCGGCTATTCCTTATGAGTGAGCCTTGTCGCAAGATGTCACGTACTTCGTTAATGCGTCAAACAGTCCAAGCAACTGAGGTTCGGACGACAAAAAGAAATCTTGATTTATTGGAAAAACTACACCCTTTTTAAAGATAAAGTACAATGCTACCACAGGTGATCGCTATTGTATTTTGATTGGACTGTCCGCTATCGTTTTTCAAGACTGTGGTTCGAGGAACTCGGCTGTTCAAATCCGACAAGCATTGAAATAAATCGTTCTAATCAGCATCTCTTACAAACAAATCCGACGTAGAAGCTACTCGTCATTCTGATTCGTCGATGGTGATCGACCCCAGCCTAGTTCGCAAAACAGTTTGTGTGTGTGTGTGTGTGTATTGGTTGGCTGAGTGTTCTCCTGTCTACTCTCATTACACGTAGGGGCTACTATATCGGAAAAATACCAGTGCTGAAGAGATTACATCGTCAAAGTTAAAAATAATAGTTTATCATAACACAATAATGGTGGTTTGACGTCAAAAAGTCAAGTAGAAGTTATTCAACTAGTGTGAGTCCACCTGAACCGTCTTGTTGGTTGCTTCTTTCAGTCGTAGCTATTTCGTACGTGCCTACTCTTCCCCATCTCATACAATCGATAACAAAATACTGCGATACTCAGAGCCCTACTGGATACTATGGAGACTTCAAAACGTCGATGAACCATTGTTTTGATTTGAACACTACAAACAGATCGACACTCTGCCATCTCAGGTTTCCATCCGACAGTAGTCGATTAATGGAACGATACCTTGACCGATTTATCGTAGTTGACCCTGGGTCACCGAATGTGTTGCACGTAAAAGATTGCTGTTTAACTCCATCGCAAACGGTTGGAATGAGATGCAGGTAGTTTTATCCAATACTGAATAACATTCGTGGGAAGGTAGGTCCTTGTGGACGAAGTTACTGAAATTGGCTGCTGTCCACAAGATGAGCACACAATTCTGACTATCTACTACGTCCAGAAGAACTGTTCTTTTAAAGAACTATGTGCACTTGTCCTTTGTTAATTGTTCCATTAGGTTTAAAAATGGCAGTTTTTGAAAGAGGTTATTCTTTCACTTTAACCCTAGGCGGTTATGCTAGTAAGTGCACAGAAAAAAAACATACACAGGGAATCGGCAGAAGTACCACTAATTTCATGGAAACAATGCCATGCGTAATACACAAGGATATAAGTGAGCAAGAATGTTAAAATGTTTTCTTACTACTTCAGCATACTCTGCCCCGTTTACACAGATACGCCGACGCCTCAATGGCGGCTGTTCAAAGTTGTCCACGGAGGCGCGACGTTCAGCAGTTAAACTGCGGCCCAAAATCATGTTCATCAGATCCATGTCTGAGCCGAGGGCAGGCGGTTGATCTGAGCGATGGGACATACCTATGAAGAAACACAAACAAAGAAAAGCCATGAGGATACAATTGAACCATTACTATTAAAGCCAAGGTTTTATCATAAGGCGTTTGTGACCATATGACAACTTGGTTTACATGTGAGCGACTGGACGAAGACTACCAGGCGGTAGTTTTACAACCAAGACAATGTTAGGATGAAGCTAGCACAGCATTAGTACGGTGTAATGAAAACATGGTGGGTATGCCAGTCAATAATCTCTGATCCCCCCAACAAAAAACCAAACGCTCAACGTACAAAAAATCAAATCCCGAGGGTGATAACAAGCGGGCAAAAATGCCGTAGGTCATAACGAAATGTAGAATTAATCAATCAACGTCTTAAAACAAGCGCCAAGTACGAAAAAAACAGAAAAATACTTATGCACAAAAAATAATACATGCACGTTAGTAGTCAACAAGCAAATTTTTTGTCAAACGTCGAGTGGTACTTACGCCTAGACAGC
>JTDE01020867.1:2326-12629 GCA_014338405.1 Paragonimus skrjabini miyazakii | reverse complement strand
CTAGCCTCAATAGAAATAAGATCAGAATGACAGCAAGCATACATGATTACAACACTGCCTGCCCTGACAAAACAAAGCATACAGCCCTTGAGCGCCACTAGATGCATCGAGATGGTGATGCATGCAGATGAGCATAATGCTTTTTCCGACCACGACTTGATCCATCGGATACCAACCCTCGCCAAGAATCGTGCGAACCCATACTATAAATTGGGTCGCTCATCACAAACACTTACCGGGAAATGTTGTTCTTACTCAGAGTGTACTTTCCAATCGGCAATCATGTACCACGTTCAGCAAGCCGTCCCTGTTATGACTTCAGCGATGGATAACTTGCCGTTTAACAAAAAACATACCCGCCAAACAGTTAGACCGATCGTTCCGTACTAAGTGTCACTCGATGGTAGATTATCAAGACACTGAAAGATGTTCAATGTCGCGTACTTTGTACATCCTAGCAGTCGGATGCATCCAGAAAAATCACCGCTCGCATACGTCGTTTACCCGATCCGTCCACGTGACTGGCGTGTTGTCTCTCACTTTGGAGTTTTACTTGATCCACGTTAGTTGATAAGTATGTAACAATTCTAACATTCTCCGATTAGTTTTCAAAGAGTCAGTGAAAGTTCCGTGCTTACTGATGGGTGAGTAGTATAGCAGAGGTCTGTTAGTAATACGTCCCATAAGGCTTTTTCGAATGGGCAGGAAGTGGTTCGGTTATGAAGCATAAGCATTTTTACACACAACAGGCCGGAAATATAAGGTTAGACAGAAAAGTTAGCATCAGTTAGACGGTTCTCGACCAAAACTGACAGAATCACCACTCACCCAGAATGAATAGAGCAAGCTGTTGTTGTTGTTGTTCGCACAAATGGTACCGAATAATCTTTGCAAAATACTGTCCATTCACCAGGTGTCATTGAGCATGGCATACAAACTCAAAGGTCCATTGAAAAAAGTTGGCTACCTGCTGAAATGTAGAGGGCGGCAAACTCTAGGTTTGAACAGAAGAAACTCTGAAAGTCCCTAAGACACCTGTACTGAGATCGACAAGGTGTTGTGAAACTACAGGTGCCCAAATGATCACGCAACATTTACTGAAAATTTACCTTATGGGGTGCATAAAGCATATTATTGACCTGAATTACTTACCTTGGTCTGCCTCATCGTTAGATCCAAATACCGTAGAATCTTCAGGATAACTCTGAATAAATAAGTTCCAGAAGCACAAAACTGCAGACGCCTACATCCGAGATTGAAACTTTCAAGGGCACAGCAGCATCCAAAACAAGAAATTGTGGAGCTTACCACAATCATGCAGGGGGCAGTCGGTCTAGTAATCTTCCGCAGAAGTGGACCAACTCGGTATTAATGTGGGAGAGCAAAACCGTTATCTTAAGACAAAATTCACAATGATCACGTGTTTCACCTCTGTCCAACCGTGGAAGAGAAAGGTGCGTGTGAAGGTAGATTAAGAAATAAGATATATGGGGTTTCAATTAACCCAAAAATCACTTATATTCAGCGAGTCATCTAACAGACTGACAGCAAGAAATAGGTGCACGTAAGTAAAAATGCAACGGGCTGATAGCCATACCCTATTCCCGACAAGTCCGAACCGACTAACCTATGTTAACTGAACTGATAACTTTTTACCCAACACTGTATAAATGCTCACCCTTGTTGATTATTATCGTCTTTGTGTTCGAGGAAATTTAAAGGGTCCGATTGACCAGTATAAGCTTTGGAGAATAGAACATTTTGCCGTCGTTCAAATATTAAACAAGCAATTTATTCAGATACCAAAAAAGATCATGCAAAGCCTGTAATCGGGAGAAAAGTGGACTCCATTCACTGTCACACTGAGAACCAAGACGAACTGGAATAATCACAGACACACAGACACATCACGATTAGTGTGATGTAGCTCACTAAACTAGTCAGAAGACAAGAAGACTGACCGTGAGAATAAACTGACCGAATAAAAACGAGGTACAATATGCAGATGGTTACTCATGAAACAAGAACCGATTTCATCAACTAATATTTCCTAAAAAGTGTGACATTTTCACAAAGCCACTTGCTGGATTTACACCATACACGCCACTACCCGTTGTCATGGGCATTGGTCGACGATCAATGACCTGAGTGGTTTTAACCATGCAATTGTACAGAGTGTGCATGCCTTGGGTCAAGCTTGCAAGCAAACTGGCTAGGCAAACATCATTTGCTTGTCGGAATAGATGATCACTCATTTCAGCTGGTCTGATGGAAGCATTGGCGGAGACATTGTTTGAATAAGAAGACAGCAGTGGGAGGCGTCTGGTGAGAGCGTTGATTTCTCTTAGACGAGCTTGATTGATGGGTAATTCTCCGTTCGCAACTGCAGACACGTAGGCTCGGATTAAATGGAGACGTGTGCATAACATCTGAATGGCTTGGTAGTTACTCAACATATGTTCGGCTGTCTGAAAAACATCAAGATACGCGAGAGAAATGCGTTGAATGAGATGAAAAACCAAACTCTACACCGATTCTACTGAGTAAAAGTGGCTAAAAATGAAAACGACGCGTTAATTTGGGAATAAGTACTCCATATTAACAGGCAAATGTTAAAGTTACTTGACTTGATGACAGTGCACCTGCCATAATCGAAACGTATTACTTTCAGCAACATTAAGAGAAACCTGGGAGACACTGAAAAAACGTGGAGAACCAGTTAACCGTGCAGACAACGTCCGCACTGTTGACATCCACAGAGAAAAAAGTACAACGAACGGGTGACAGTAAGTAATATACTATACTTATGACCTAAGGTCAAAACTAGAATACAATGTCTACAAGCGTGTCCATTTGTCCAAATTATTGATTGGACGTCGGCTAGCCGATCAGACTCCGAGAGACATTTTTCGAAAGTTGTTGGAGTCTCAGTTCTCCCCAAGGTCGCTTGTAACCTATAAACACAAGAACCTTGCACAGCAACTTCAGACGTAGCGAATCAGCTTACATTTCACACCCAATCATTTTTGTTGTTTTTTTGCTGAGAATACGGAAGGAAGAAATTTGTTCATAGCAGTTGAGCTATACTTACAGATCCGTAGGGGAAGTGGTTTCAATGTGGACACCAGCTTCGGGCGACCACGAATTCAACGAGCAGTTATTGCGCGGCCGAGAACGAAAGCGCGCGGTACGCAAGGGAACCATCGGTGCCATAAGTCGTGGTGACATGACTATATGGCGTTACGATGTGTGCGGCCGCCAATGCGCTGGCCGTTTGGGATAAGTAGATCACCAGCTGTCGGCGAAGAGACGACGGTATATCCATTCTACTTTTGTCAATGATTGCATCGACCAACACCATGGTCGTTTGGCAACTAATCCGCTCCTCTTTTCAAAAACTTGGGTGTCTGTGGTCTTCTACTCATTCTTGTCTTGAGCTATGATAGTGTACTGAATGATGAATCGTTTGCCTGATCTTTTCGTAGTACAAACTTGAGTTTTGTTCTCTATTATTATCCTCTCTGGAATGCAGTGACATACACTAGTATATTGAAATGCTTCTTGCATTACATTTTACATATCTTTCTTGTCAGTTAAGATCTTGTCATCGTATTCTCTCTGTGTGTTTACTTTCCGAGAGATAAGGGTTTCCTTTTCGTGCCAGCCATTAAATTGGCTAACCAGCATTGGCCGGCTGGACACAAAGGCATCACTCACACACCTACTGGTCTTATTCCTTCGGGTTTACACCGGATACATGGTGTGTGAGTGGAACCTCAAGTGGTGCAGCACAAACCACTTGGGGTGATGGTTTAAAGCGCAGGCGTCCGTTGGCTTCGGTTACTGTGACAGGCTAATCCGCTTCGAATGAGTGTAGATGTGGGATGAAAACAAATTTTTATACCAGCTAAGTCATCACAACAAATTTGAAGACTCCGTATCTCCTGCAAAGAAAAAAACATACAAAAAACCAACTAAAAACTGAAACTCCCAGTAAATTGTGACCAACACATACACAGCTTATGCTACCACACTTTGGAGTTGGTCCTACGAATCACCATTTTCTATCTTGTTACCAACGCTTTTCAACACCTAATATGTCTGACTGACCTGAAAACTTTAGAACTGGGTTTGAACGTACAACGTTACAAAATCAAGTGTTATTCTGGAAATCAACTGTTTTCACCATTTACAAAGCCGCTAACAGCTGTGTACGAAGTAGAAGCAAACTCGTCAACCTATACACAAATGAAGTATTACGGAAAGATACTGTCATGTCACAAATTTATCCACACAAGGAGTTAATAAGCTAACAAAATATGCAACCTCCACAACTTATACACGTAAAAGAGAAACAGGTGGGAAAATTTGCAGTCGAACCGTGTACCTACCACAGAAGATGACTGATCCGAGCCAGCCATTGAAATTCGTGCAACATAGTCCACGCCAATACGCTCTGCCTCATCAGTAGCCAATGTATACGGAACCTGGAATGCAAACAAACAACGCATATGTAAAGGAAGCTAAAAGTACGGAGAAAGCCAACGGTCATGGGAAAATGGGTACAGCCCAAGATAACTGTAACTATGGCATTGAGTTGAAAGGTATTCTGGATTGGAATCATAGCCCAAACAAACGAGCAGTTCGACTAAATCGGTCAGGGTTAGGGTAAACCAGACCTAAGGAACGATTCTATTGTCAGAATTTAAATAACTCAAGCCGTTAATGAGACATGGTTCGGCGTGTGATTCAAATATTTATTCGCGCGATCACACGGCGAAAAGGTCAATGATTTTCTATAAATATCGAGCAGTTTCTCGTGTAAATTGGCAAAGCTTCTAGTGGCTAAATACACTGCCTATCCGGAGTATGTTTTGTCCGTGTTTTTATTGATTCTTGTCGTTCACAGTTTGGGGGCCAATCGGAGGAAGTTTCTATCCGCGTTATTCGTTTACCACTGTTCGTGTCAGTTATTTGCGTTCGTGTTCAGCAGGATTCGATTATAACAATATCTAACTAATATGAACAAATTTAGTCCTTCATATCACAAGGCATGTCTGTTATGCAACAGGAGGCATGTAAACTGGATAATTCCAAGTTGTCCAAACCTAGATGACAACAATCGCCGTGATCCATATTTGGACGAGGAGTCGCGTGACGAATAGTCGACGTCGTCACATCAAAACCAGTGTAAGCACCTCTGTGCCCACGATAGCAAGCACTGATGCAATGCAGCAGCTGAAGACCCACTTCACTTTTCAGCATGCGTTAAAGAAGGAACAATTGTTTCGGTTGGTACAATGCATCATGCCAACTGGCAACGATTCTAACGAGAACAACACCAAAACGATGGATGAAAAGTCGTTAAAATTCAAACGGGGTCGAAACGATTCCGCTGCAGTGAGGCACTGTTTAAATAAAATTATGACCCACCAAAAAGTGTCTAATTATAAACCGTAAGAAGCGAGAACGGATCGATGCAGCTTATTGTAGAACTGCGCGTTCTGTTAAGCACTAAGAGCGGTGATAAACACCCAACCAGTCAATCTATCTTCCACATAAAATACCAGTTCAATTGTAGTTGCAATGACGTCGGCGCTTTCATCAGCGTGTGGCGGAGTACAGTCCTAAGTGGTTATCAACTGCAATATCCAAAACGACCCGCTGACTATAACAAGCTCGAAGAACCCGGCCTCGCCGATCGCAAAACGCATCTTAGCAATCGGTAACCTCGTTGACGCTGTCAAATCGTTCAAGATATTGTTACGTAATCGCAGCCCAAAACTGTTGGCAATTAGTGAAGCAAGGCTAATCAGACCGACCAGTTTTGTGTGCCCAGAAGGCACTGACGCAATCAATTACTTTGCTGTCAAATTGATTGCACTATTAGGGCGCAAAAGGTCAAATATGTATGGTTTGTTTGTTCAATTGTTGATGCTTTATGCGGTTTGTACAAAATTTGCTGGTTTTATGTTGGCGACTGATGAGAGTAAACGTTTTTTCTCTGTTTTGACTAAATGGATAAAGGGAACTCAGCGTTTCAAACTAGTTATCGACCCCTGACACTTTCTTATGTGCGTGGCTTTGTGCACCAGGCCATTTGCAGAACTCTACCATTTGTCGCTACAGCCGGGCTTTTTCTCACCGCCCTAGAGCGTTTAGTCAAATGCGTGATTAACTATATTCAAGAGGAAGAGACGTTGCTGCCAGTACTAAGACGACATTAGACAATGTGGTACTAGCCAAAGCTTATCTGTCTGACACAAGGCTTAACACTCAGCAGTAGGATACGATTCATGTTAATTGATGTTGTGATCCAAAGTCAATATATATAATTCCACGAATGAGTAAAGTGCAAATTCAGCGTTACAGATCTGGGCAAAGATCATACTCGACGACTCATCTGTTAGAGGTAACAATAACCAACTATTAAAATGAAAGTCAACAGTTCCTGTGCAAGAACATTTCAAAATAAGATAGTTCAAATGGACGATTAGCCGAAAAACACCCACATCCTGAGCTTAAGAGGGAAATCACCAGAAGAGATCAACAGTCATTCTATAAAGAAGTTCACTGACGATGCCCACGCGTCAATCAGGTAATATATCCGAGCTCCCTGTTCAAGGTGACTGGCCGATGTCTAATGCAATAAGAATGTTCACAAAGTTTCTAGTCAACAAGTACACTGGCTTAGTTAAGCCAGGTGACTGCAGTTTTCTATATATGATATATATAATACTATGTACATAACATATAATGTATGTAATGACTTGCTGGCTAACGTAGGTTAATTCGTTCCATCGGCATTTTCTAACTGTCGGCTACTGTAGTCGAGTGATAGCCAAATACTAACTAATTAAATCATGAGAATGGTCAACCCAACAGCTGAACAACTGAAAGTATCGACAGGATGCAGATGGTGAAATATATGCCAGAGGCTATCGTGCACGTAGTTGTATACAATAAAGAGGTTTGTTATATTGCACTCTTGATAACAACGCATGAGATATTTCTGACACTGTTCCCATTTATAATGGCCCTTGGATGCATAAGGTTTAGTGCTGTAGATTCTGATGGACTGAAGACACAACAGAAAACAATCGGCTCGGAATCTGAAGTCGACGGAGGCAAGCGAAACACTAATCCGTCTAGGTCATCTTATAAAGTGACAACGAGATGAGATACGTATAGGTATATCGATTGTCCCTCGCAACCAAATCCGGAGTTCAAACCATTTCACAGGAATTTCAGCTGAAAGGCTTGTTCAGAAGGGTCTATCCAAAAACAGACCTCGTAACCAATTCGAGTTAACAAACGACCAAAACACACCGCTATAACCAAAGACATACTCAATGACTCGGGATTGCACGCATAGATCCGGTCAAATCCCTTGGTTCCACCGTCCTTGTGTTTTGGTCGGCACTGTCCGCGACCAACAGCAATTGGTTGTTGACAAACATCTCAGCGTTTGCAAGGCAACGCAGTGCAAACAGACAAAGTAAAAACACTATTTCCGTAATAGAGTATGCAACATATGAATCTCTTCATTAAACGAGGGATAATAAAGAGCCGGTTTAGGTCTATATATCAATCCGCACCATACAGCGCAAAAGGGTTGCAGTTTGGCAACTATTACCTAAGATACATGAGTACAGGTCGAAACGGGTTGAGTTAACGGCATAACACGCCCCTTGCAACAATTATATTTGGTCATCAACTGACTTCATTGGCAACACACAGACGTTTCTGATAATGGCTTAAAATCGACACTTCCATTTTACCGAGAGCAAATCGGGTTTGTGGGTCCTCGAATGAACGTGTCTGATTGCCGTTGTGTTGGATTAGGTTGGATCACACTTTGCTCAGTTCAGTTTGTCGGGATTTTATCTATGCGTCCTGTAATAAAAATGTAGAGGGGACTACTCACAAGTTTATTGCAAAGTATATGGGTACGGCATCGGTCACATGGAAATTCGTCTGAACGCTGATAAAAACGCTTGTTGCAGCCGGCAATATTCACGACCTGCAGAAAAGTGGTAGCTGTTGTACGAGTGATGGCCCGCGAAGTATAAAAAAATCCCCCCAACGAACGTTTGTTGGCTCGCTATGTAGGGAAGCACATTGAAGCACGGTATACAGAATACTCAAAGGACGATTTACAGCCATGTCGGTGGCCCGATTACAGCAGCCTCAAGTATCGGACGAGGACATGTACGAACTATTTGCACGTGGTGTTTACCAGACAGGGATATATCCCAAGGAATATACTGAGGAGGCGGTATTCTAGGTGAAATCGTGCGGAAACCGTAATTTCTGAAAATCAACAACCCTCATCGGTTTGCTCCAGCCCGACGTCAATATGGCATAACGGTTATGGTTTGAAGAGTTGCTAGATCACGGATTATAGCGCCTTTTGTCTTTGATAATATGGTTACCGGTGACATTTCTATTTACATAATCATCAACCTGGAGCATTCTTATCCCCAAATACAGCAGCAGAATGTTGTACCAATGATGGAGCAACTCGCAGTACCAGGATATGTTTTGGTTAAAACAGGACGGCGCAGTATCACGCTATACATAATATACATGAGAATATCTGGATGACACGTCCCGGCGATGGTGGATCGGCCGTAATAGACTAAAGAAGTGGCCCTCAGGGATGCCAGATTCTACTCAACTGGATTTTTCGCCTTGGGCCTACAGGGAACGTCCACAAACTCTGGAGAAGCCCAAACTAGCCACAACTTTGAATGACAATGCAACCCTTGAGACCATTTTGTAGTGTGTGCTGTCATCGCGTACAAAAAAATGCTTTTGTGTGGGGAAAACCACGGACAACATATTCAGCATCTTTTGTGAATCTATGGTTTATAAACTAGTGTCTTCGTGTAGCTTTTTCTTTGTGTGACGACGATGTTGAACTGCCGATGGAACGACATATCCCCAGTAATAATTGACAAGTTCGAAGACTTAATAAAACCAATCTACTCTGACTGAAGCGCAGAATCAGAGCAAACTTGCTGTCAATTGCCGTCTCACTAGAGTAACACGGTGCTGCGATTTCAATTTTATTCAATTCAGACAGAAGTAGTAACGTTGTGTAACAGTGGGGTCAAGCGCATATCATGATGACGAATTCGTTTCTCGCTAACAGGACTCAACGTCTGGCAAGGCGCACCTCCACACGAAGCAGGAGGAATGAGTTGTGTAATACTGGTCTATCAATGACCGGAGGTAGCACTATCATCGAGATTGGACGGACTTACAGGTAGGATTGAAACTGGAATATTCCAGTGCATATTTTGAGGAACAGATTTAGTGTCGGAGGGACATTTCCGTATTATTCCGATAGGACATTTAGACTGCGTCTGTACATTTCTACACTAGCTCAACTGTATTATCTCGCTTGCTTGTTGAAACCCCTATAGCCTCGTTCGAATGAGCGCCACGATCACCATGCACAATCGCTGCGTCTGATTTGCTTTCTGTCCTGAATGTCTTTTATGATGCTTGCCTTCGATATACATTGAGAGTGTCTATAGTCTAGTTTTCACTTAATCCCAATAAATGCTTTGGCTTTTACGTTATCTCCTCGGATTTGAAATCAAACCAGTCGGTCGAGCGTGCCAGTAAAGTAGGGACAACCCGACAAACAAACATCTAGAGACCAAGTTTAGCTTATCGGCGGAGTGAAAATAAACAAATTTCATTATAGTTAGTTAACTCTTCTCGAGCTGTCAAGTATGGTGATACACTCCGTATATAATTTAATGGATTATTTACCGTTTCTTAGGAATCAACTTGTAACAGGACATCCTCAAAAAATTGACTAATACCTTACGCCACTTAGCGGTTTTCCGACGCGAAAACATAGCAACACGTCACAGTCCACAAATGGTGCAGTAAAACTAGAAACACGACATGACCCAAGTCAGTTTCTGTGGGACACTTGTTGGTTTTCAGTATCTTTTACTAACATGCAAATCCGTTTCGTATAACAATACAGTCTTTCAATAATCACCTGTTTCCCAAAAAAATTCGTTCCGTCCAGAAAACATCGTATTTTCACTACAAATATATATACATATACTCTTACTTCGACGTGGTGGTCGGATTCGTGTGCGGGCTATGCTGATTGGGACTTCGGTTCTTTCAGGTGCAACCTTGTCAGACAGGTCAAACGAGAAGCATATGTACTCACAGGGTTGTACGTCACACTACTAACTGTGTAGGAGTGCTCAAGCAGTACGACACGATTCTATGGGCACACAGTAGAACTATTTTTGTAGTTGCAGCATTA
>JTDE01020866.1:7720-21149 GCA_014338405.1 Paragonimus skrjabini miyazakii | reverse complement strand
GAACGCCTTGGTAAAGTTGACGAAGGGGGTATACAGGGGCTAATTGCGTTCCCGGCACTTCTCTTGAAGCTGTTGAGCAGTGAACACCAGGTCGATCGTGCCCCGATTTGCCCGGAATCCGCATTGCTCCTCAGGAACATTGGCCTCTAAGACATCCGAATTCAGCCGGTTCAGAAGGATTCTGGCGAGTACCTTGCCTGCGCAGCTCAGCAGACTGATGCCCCGATAGCTGTCGGGGCATTGCTTGTTATCATTATCTTTAAACAAAGGAACTATCACAGCATCCTCGAAATCCTGTGAGATTTGCTCGTGCTCCCAGATGGAGTGAACCGGCTGAAGCAGTGCACGTTCCATCGCCGGTCCGCCATTCTTCAGAATTTCGCCCGACAATCCATCTTCGCCTGCAGCATTCTCGTTGCGAAGTTGACCAATCGCTCTCTGTAGTTCTAGTAAATCAGGAGCGAGAGCAAGTGAGGGCTTGATGGCCTGTTGCGACAAGCTGTTCACAGTCACCTAATCAATGGTAGCAGGACGATTTAGTAGGCTACCAAAGTGCTTGCGCCAGACCAACGTAATGTCCTCTGGCTAGATGCACAAACAGCCAATGTCCACGTCTACCAGTGCTTCAGTAGACTGGATAGATGGGCCGAATATCGCTTTAAGCGAATCGTAGAACTCCTTATGCTGTCGACGATCTGCGAAGCCCTGCATCCGCTCACCCTGCTTCGTCCAACAGTTGTCCTTGATTCCGCGAACACGCTCGGCCAGTTGACGCCGGATACTTCGGAACGTTGCCTTCTTCCTTTCATTGTCCGGGTCCACTGTGTAGGCAGCAAACGCGGTATCCTTCTCTCGTACCAGTTCGGCGATAGCCGCGTTGTTGTTGTCGAACCAGTCCGGACATTTCTGGCACTTGACATCAATCGTCTCGGTGGCTGCCGTCATGCAGACGATCAACAACTGCACATTGAAAAGCAGTTTTCGTCTCGCAGTTTTCCAGTCGTTTGATATCCAACGTCTGCCGTTGTCCGGATGATCTACAATAAACAGACTTGCGTACATGGATAAATAATTCAGTCCTGACCAGTCTATGATCGGCGCTACATTCGACGCCGCGCATGACTCGCGTGATACGCACTTCACGAATGTCGCGCTGTCGCACAAGCTCGTAATCAAACAAGTGGTGATGACCGCCTCGCGGATGGATCCACGTTGTGATGTCGCTCGCATCCAGATGGAATCGGGTGTTCGTGATAGCCAGCTCGTGAGTAGCACACGGGAGGTGCAGACGATGACCGTTCTCGTTCACTGAACCAATGCTGTAGGGTCCGAGGACTCCCGGCCAGGCTTCCGAGTCGCGTTCAACTCGCGCATTCAATTCACCCAAGACAAACAGTCGATCAGTCACCGGCACCGACAGAATTGTGACGGACAGTCGTTTGTATCATCAGTGTGACACATAGTTGGAACATAAACACTTACAAATGTGGCACGCTTACCTCGACCGAGTCGCAGGCGCATAGACAGCATTCGAGGGCTGATGCCGTGTGGTTCGCCTATCATCAAAGCGTTGGTGCGATCATCGACTGCAAAACAGACACCATGCTTCCGAGCACCGTCTGTCGGATAACCTCCCCAGTATAAGGTGTACTCAGCACCTGCTTCCCGCAACTTACCTCGGTCTGCAAGCCTTGTCTCGCTCAAGGCTGCTACGTCGATCCCATAGCACCGCAGTTCCATCGCGGCCAGTGCAGTGCGCCGTTATAGCCGTTCTTTGGAGCTGCATCGATTCAGCAGTGTGCGCACATTCCATGCTCCATCACAATGTGTTGCGTCCCCGGGTCTGTTTCAGATTGGTTTTCCGGTAACTGAAACTTGAGTGAGCATTACCTGCTCGGGGATTAATATTGGGGGGACAGTATGAGGGTGAGTGATTGGTAGTAGTATATGTTTCACCTATCCACCCTGTCATGTGCAGCAGACAGAGCGACCTGGTTTATCCTGCGCGACGGCCGATGCAATATGGTATTTGGTTTTTGCTGTAGGCATGCTTTTTATGGGCTTAGGATACTGCCAGGACGCCCAGACCTAGATACGAGAGCGATTAGGGCCCTCAACCAACGTCTTTGGCTCAAAAGCCTGTACCACAAAGCAGCAGGTGACACACGCCCACACATAGGCATCAGCATCAACCAATTAGAACAGGCTTCACAGTCACGACCCATGACATTCGGCACATTCACACGGAGATAATAGTGCACAGACAAACCAATCGCCCAAAAAGAGAATCAGATCAGGCAAACAAGAAAATAACAAACCGAACCAAAACACAACACACACACCGTACGCAACGAACGCCTCACAACGGACGCATCTGCCTTTTGTCTGGCTGCTCTCCTTTGACCAATCTGACATAAATGAACCTGCAACGACCAGGGGTCGCAGTCAGCACAGCCCTCCGGATCAAAACAGCACACAAGCCTGACCACCACGCCAAGGTAGCAGAAAAGGTCACACACACACACACACAGTATCTGACAGAACAATCACCCCTCAGTGGACCGGAAGCAGCCGCCTAGGCAAGCATAACACACATTTGGATGCGTCACTGGCCCAGTTACTTTTCATTCCCCTGGCCACACAATGTATACAGTTGTTGGAAACATTGAGTTCCCTTTATCCAGTTCATTAAGACGACAAAAAGACATATATTATGTAATCGACTGATGAGAATAAACGAAATGCTTGCATCTCGCAATGTACATCTCCAAGCCGTCTTAATGAAGTATACAGTTGTACCTACTGAAAAATTACATCACGGTTATTATGTCGAGTATTTATGGGCTCACTGTCGTACGCGTTTATTAGTAAAAGTGAAATTCACAAAGTGCAGTGACCTAGTGGAAGCAAAAGCTCGTGCAAATGACTTGACACTATAATAGCCATAAACTACTCGTGAATAAGGAACTTTTACAAATTTGGCAGTCCATGCGAAGAGAAGGCCATTTAAGCTCAACTGGCCAATGCTCATCTAAAGTACCAGGAGATCAGACACCGGAGTCGCAGAAAGGTGTGTATGAGGAAAACGATTCGCAAAAATGTTTCTGACCACATAATTTCATGGGAAATGATTCAGACGTATGTCGTGGATCTCACTTATCGGTGTATGTAGTACCGGTGACCAAATTGAAACAACTGTTTACCATATTTCTGGAGGTTACTGAGACTGAACTGCTTACAATAACCCTCCATTTATTCGTGCGTAATGTAACCTTGACTAGGGAATGAAGGAAGATGGTTATACTCAACAACCGAAAAACTTCATGAAAATTTACACTGCCCTGGGCGGTTTGGTTTTACAGTGAGACGATGCAACAGTACACGCATTTCCAGGAGTAAATAACCTTCATGATCTAATGCAACAGAGGCGCAGACCTGATAATTATGTTTAGTGGAAATAAATCTAACTGAATGTGGTTAGGGTTGATCAGGACACGTAGTAAACTAGCATGATCACGTTTAAAAAAAAACACTTCAGCTGGAAAATGTATTACTTCACACAAAAATTCAACCACCAACTGATAATGAGGATCTCGCGGATAGCGAGAGAAGAAGAAACTGAAAGTGATTATCTCAGAAAAAACTTGGCACGGTTCTGTATGAAAAGGCAGATATACAAGCTTCTATCTTAAAAGCAGCCGATCAGGAGCAAGATGATTGTTGCTCATACTGAAGAATGTAGTCGGCAACTTTATGAGAGATTAGTAGGTGATACTACGAAGCATGGAGCATCTAGCAATCAGTAAACCAATAAGAATTAATAAAATCGGAAAGCTTAGACCCAAAACAAAATAAAAACAGCCCATAAGGTACTGCATGAACGTTGGTGCATCAATGCAACAATTTAACACAGGAAAATAGAACCGAAGTGTAACGCAAAATATAGTCTGATTAGATCAGAAACGTGAGTTAGTTGGAGAAACAGCGGTGCTGAACTAGACTGCCATGAAACTTACGAGTATAAGCTGTGCACATCACCTTCCATCTGAGCTGATGAAATGCGGTGCTCGAACCGCGATAGGCTAGTGGTTGTCATCTGCACCAAATGTGCCAGGCTACTCGTGCCGACCTGTTGCATGCCATGCTGTACGCCTGCGACAAGGTATGGGACTAACTGGTGAACCGAGCCTCGGTCCATGATACTCCCAGACACACCCTGCGCTACTTTGATCCGTTGCGCTTCATTATAGTAACGAGCTTGGCTGGATGAATGCGTTTCCATTGCTTCCAAACTGCCCATGTCTCGGTATTTTTTTCTGAAAAATACCGATGCCGGTTACTGTTACAAACACACACTCACGCGTATTCACTGAGTGCTTCTCATGCGCGTTAACCTACAACCACATGATGCCCAGACATTCTGTTGACTAAGCTTGCAGCTGCGTAACACAACACAGCTCGGGAGACGAACGCTCCGTCTCCACGCCAAGGTCAACTCACGTGGAGGCGTAAGCTACATCACAACCCCACTTTGTATCAGAGCGATCCTGTCCTTTCAAAACTCACGACACATACCTCGCACATCTGGATATTGTTGTCAGCATGTTTATCAATCCGGATATTATTTTATATGGTGCGTGGTTGACTTCCTATGGTTGTCTATCTCAATTATATGCATCATTAGTAGTAGTTAGACTGTATTTATGTATGCATAGCTCACGGCCCTACTTTACAGTTTCACAAGAAGGCACTCGAATTTGTCAGAAGTGGCTGCCTTCCGGACCGCAGAAAAGTGGCCACTTACCAGGAAGACCTGCTTGAGGACATGTATTGTAGTAGTGTTTTCTCACAAGAATAATAGGCGCCGTTAAGGGTAGTTCGAACATCATAATCAGAATACGTTGCTAGCTGAAAGTTTCCTTCATACGAACAGAGTTCACATGCCATTTTTATTTCAATATGCTTTATTCACGTGTGCTATCGTCGGCACAATTTTAAATCTAGTCAATCTGTGTGATAAAACTTTATCCAATATTGATCTATCTTCAACCCTGAACATTTACAGCCATATTCTATCACACCAATCATCCGGTCTGAAAACTGCCAAACAATTTGTGGGGGTGGTTTCCTTGCAGGGTATATGTTTCGAGATAAACGCTCATGAATAAAACCACAACCATATTCCTCCACCCGGTCAAGTAAACTTAGTCGGAAAATGATACAAACGAAAACATTTGTGGTATGGAAATGCAACTATTCCGAACATCCTCCCATTCAGATGAGGATTTCAAATGTGTTTGGGAATTGAATCACAAGCAAGCTCTTCGAATTGGACCACACAACCCAAAAACGAAGGTTTGCACCATCGGTGTACGACCAGTTCGGCATTAAGGTTGATATAGTGGTATGTCTTTCACGAAAGAATCATCAATGATTTGATCTAAAGAACACCGAATATGCGACATATCAACTGGGTAAATGTGATACGTGTTTGAGACCTGATGTCAAACTGGCTCACTGCGAAATGAATTAGTGCCATTATGAAATCACTGTAGGTAACATAACTTAAAGTGTATTGACAACAACATTCCGGTTGCCAAGATAAGTCGTGGGATACTGAGCTAGTAAACATCAAATCATTCAACACATTGCTACAGCGTCGAACCATTTGCCACAGTGATTCATAAACAATGAATAATCTACTGGCCATAACTTTGTTCGTCACTGTTGTAACCATGGAAAATGCGAACCTTTGTTCCGATTACCATATTCTAAGCTGATTTGCAAATGCAAAGAAAACGTAAGATTTATTCTCAGAAATTAAATATGTGTAACTTTATTCAGATTGTAACCATTTTTAATGAGTTGTCTGGCAATATCTTATGCAGATTCAACATAAGATCAGCAAACCTCTCTGGCAAATCCAGATTCTGCAGTACATACGGCTTCAACGCATCAGAGGAAACACCGGTTTCTTTCACAGAACTCAAATGGCTAACCTCTTCATAATCAGTATCTTTAGATCCCTACTTTTCTCTCAGCTTTGGCTGTGTCCGGTCAGTTGTATTCTATAATTCGCCCCAAATGAGAGACAGATAACAGGGGAAAACACAACGTACCTTAGTGCCGTAAGTGGTGAGGTAAGATTGTTTCATCTCGCAAGAAAATAAGTAATTACCGATCACAACGAATTGCTTTACTTCCTTTATTGACTCAAGTTAAAACAAATACAGATCATACAGTTAAAAATGACAACTGATTTGAGGAAGAATGCTCAAATGGTAGTCAGTGGCTTTTTAGTACCGTTTGTTTACTACAGTAATGACACAGGAAATAGAAAAATAGCCACCGTAGGACAAAAAGACTACGGTTTAACTTGTGACTGTTGTATAAGTCGAAACTGTTTGCAACACGAAAGGCAAAATAAGAATGAACACAGATTCTACTTTCCATCAGAAAATTGAGTCTAATATGCTCAATTAGAAAACAGCCATTCTACCAGTCAGTATTCGATCAAATACCTCGAGTTGTCACGCGTTTTAACTTTACGAAGTGTGATTAGATGTAAACGAGAAACATACTATTCTGGAAATATTATGAGCATATGATTTTTGCCAAATTGAATGAATACTGTAGGATCGGTAAGACACAAGAAGTCAACAGAGATGAACACCCCAAATGTGCCGACATGTTCAAGCTGAGCACCTTCAAGAATGTAAATTCAGCAGGTCTAGTTATGTATATGAACAATGGAGGTGGATCGGGAACACTGAAAGTGGAGTACTTTGGGTGATGTGATTACCCATTAGGAGAGTACTTTAGAAGCCCGATTAATTTTATGTAACTGACAGTTTTTGTTTGAAATTGTAAAAGCGTACACATGGGATCTACTGACATAAGTCCCCACTAGAATAACAAAAAGTCAATGTGATGAAAAATAAATTAAATTAAACGAAAAAGTAAATGGAAACTACAGGCAAAATTTTAATCAGAAGCCTCCAGATTCTGCAACGGTCACTCCAGTTTTGTTTATCATGGATTATTTTGCAGCACTTTTGTCGTCAGTAATCGTTGGTGAGTGCTTTAGTGAAAAACAAAAATGGCAAGATATTACTCGGTTGGCAGTTATCTCTTCAAGTTATTTCGATAACTGATGGGTAGTCGGGGATATGGTTAATTTTTATGTTGAACATCATTCACACTTGATCACAGCCTTCGCATTCAGATAGACATTCCAGCCAGCTTTTCCAAATAGTACTTCACTCGAGTTTCGTTCTCATTAGAGCTTGTCAGCAGTGAATATCTTCGCCACAGCCAGGATTTGGACTCCCGAGACGATTGGACATGATCATTACTCAAACGAAAGTGGCCGAGCGTTCACATATGATGATTCGATTGTGCCTAATGTAAGGTCAATGACATAGTGGTCAACATGATTGACTCATGAAAGAATGGCCAGAGTTAAAATGCCGGCCGTGACAAGCATGTGCACTACTGACGAGCCCTAATGCGAACGAAACTCGAGTCGTGTTTCTTTTCGAAAGAGGCCGGCTGGAAAGTTTATCTGAATGTGAAGGCTGCGATCAAATGTGAGTTAACTTCAACGTCACAATTTTTCAATTACTCCACTTTATTAAGAATGGGAACGCAACAGGAAAAAAAATGTTACCTAGGAAAAAGTGTCTAAAGCTGGTGTGCAAATAACCCAGTTGAATTGAAATACCAAGCTCGATTTCCGTTCTTTCCGGAGCTCTACACTAGTGAGCATGTTTGTCACGGTCGGGATTTGAACTCCGTCCACGCCTTGAAGATACAACGGTGGTTCCCACTGCATTGGCGACCTCACACTAAGCATGATCGAATTATCAGAGGCAAATGTTCGGCTGCACTTTTTTGAGAAGCTCTAGCAGGTTGGGGTCAACAGAACAAATAGATTAGATGAAACCTAGCCGTGAAAAGTCAGGTCTTCGGCTGGATTCGAGCCAACGACAGAAACACCATGCCTCCACCCGGCAAGCGCTCTACCAGCTGAGCTACGAAGCAACTGTCTCATATGGAATCCACCAAATGATTTAGAGGATCTACTGCCCCGGCAGGATTTCTCGAATAGTTCACGCTGGAATCCACCAACGGCAATTTTGAGTCCAAATGTGAAATTTCCGAGCTTCTGGCGTGGCTTCGTAGCTCAGCTGGTAGAGCGCTTGCGGTGTTGAGGCATGGTGTTTCTGTCGCTGGTTCGAATCCAGCCGAACACCTGACTTTTCACGGTTGGGTCTCATCTAAAATTATAAATCTGCCAAACTATTTATTAATAGAACAAATATTGTCTCCTATCGAAGCGATCGGGCAGCCTCAGCATTTCTTACGAGTGGATGTGGATGAGCGCCGGCATAGTCGTGCCTAATGTGAGGGCAATGACGCACGGTTGCCACATGGACGCGTGACTGGAGTTTAGCTCTAGGTCGTGGTATGGACATACACCTCCGATGAAAGCTAACGAATGCGAACACGAATATAGTGCTACTTTTCGGAAAGGACTGACTAAATGTCCGTGAGAATGTGGAAAGTGCGATCATTTGTGAGTGACGATCAACTCATAGTAACCGAATTCCACGTTGTTTTCAAGAATTGGAACAGTTATTGTATTTTACGCATACAATGTACAATTTGAATCCACCGCGAAACACGTCAGCAAATTGATGGCTTGCAATGATATACCCAGTGAGACCTTAAACTGAACCATGAATATGACCAATTGGAAATCATTCACAAATGAAACGTTCAAAAGCGGCATGTAGACGACATCCTATGCATGGATGGTGAACATGCCAATTCAAACAATATATCACCCAGCTCCAATTCGACCCACGTAAATTTAATAATTACGTCGTTAGACCTACCTGATGTGGTTGTACCTCGAATGATCGAAGTCCTAGTCGGCATAGACCCCACCCGACCATCACGTCAAAGTAGTACACAACAAGTCAGACTCACTAACGTCGTCAATAAAATCTTCTATGCTATCAAATCACATAACTCTACACCAGTATTATGTTTATGGCTAAAAATAAAAACATGTCTGATCATATTGCTTCTTTCTGTATAAACTCGTTTAGTTGACCTTTTGAATCCAGTTATGTGGACCGCACGGCTATACGCTTTTTCGAATATATATTCATGAGCATCATCTGGCATGGATTAACAAAGGTATTAAAATGCAACCACCCGCCTAACGGCAGTCCATCTTGTTGGTTCGAATTACTCTGTCAGTCCAGCCAACTGGTTTCGTTCGATTTATCGAGTTACTGACAGTCAATAGAAAGTGGTGAGTTGTCGAACTTTGGGCACAGCTGAAACATTTGGAATCAACTGATTATTCCACTCCTGTGGGTCTCGAGACGTTCTGCCCAGTCCACGTGATTACCAGGATCCTCCACTCATTCAATGACCTAACAAAATTTCACGGTCTCAGCCGCATCACAATTGTGAACTTTGGGTCCAATCATAATTACAACGTGCTCGAATGTGCAGACGAACACGCTACTGTCTGCCGAGTAGTCGGGAATTTGATTAATTTCATGTTGAACTCCACGCATCTTTGATCGCAACGTACGCATTTATGTGGACTTTACAACCGGAACCTTTCGAAACAAACACTAGATTCGAGTTTCACTCTTGTTAGGACTCGCCAGTACTGCCTACGTTTGCAACCGCAAGGATTTGAACTCCGGCCACGTTTTCATGATGTAACCGTACTGACCACTTCATCACTGTTCTCATAGTATACATGGCCGAAGTGACACATCTGAACACTCAACCACCCTCGCCTGGGAGTAATGGTCAGGTTGTCTGAGCGCCAGTCAGTACAGTTAACTCCAATCGATAATATCGCATTCAGGACCTCTAAAATAGGTCAAAATGTTTATTAAATCTGCCTAACAATGAAAGCTGACGATGATAATGAAAGCTGAGATCAAATGTATAGTGTACAAACTGGCATCCACTCTTACTGTCCCTATCGCTCCGTAAAAAAATCGTATTTAGTCTGATGACGAATAACTGAAATCGAGTCTATTCAGAAGATGCGTTTTCTGTTGAAGGGAATTTCACTCAGTTGAAACTAAACTATAAGTCAGTAGGGTGCACCAGATGTTTGTCTGCAAAAACATTCTTTTTTGAGCTTTCAGTTATGATGTACGAACAGTGATGAGTAGGCTAATCGATAGATAAGAGCAGTGCTGTAGAACAAAGCTGACATAAGTCTACTTGCTTGTTCAAACTACATCCTGAGACATACCAATTCTCAATTTACAACAGTTTTCTAACATTATAGATAGGTCAGAAACAGTTTACGGGTTTCTATTCGAGTTCTTATCCGGAGGCAACTTGCCCATTTTGTTGTTGTTAATAGAAAGCATCTCACATAATACAAGTTTGGCTGCAAATACGTCATCGATACATCTTTACCTTATTCACTGACACATTAAACTTCTATTGGTTTGTGAAAAATGTCGTCATTAAAGTCGTTTGCCTGTAATCAGCATTCGCAAATGTCAACGAATTTAAAATAATACATTATTATTAACAATCAACTGTTCAATAATCCGAGTTTCATCAAGGGTAGTTAACTCCATTTCAGTTTAGTCTACTGAACTTGAAATTACACACTTAGTACAAACAGAATAGATTAGAAAATTATTACCTGTGTTTGAGAATCAAACTATGAGGCACCATAACTTACTTTACGAAAATTCAGCACGCACAAATACGTATTCCACACGAACATAAATGCAGCGATGTACGGAACTCGATAGCGTGAGGGGAGTAATGCAAAATTGACAGTTTGTACCAGGGGCCAAAATGCTAAATCAGCCACGTAAGCTTGCCAAAACAATCGACGTGAATGATCAAGACCACCGGAAAAACTCCTCGTATAACAATAACCGTTGACTAGGACAAACAGAATGAGCAAAGTACAAAGTGATGAAGCAGGTAATAAACAAATGATTTATATATCACGGTTTCATGACAATTCGTACGAGTCAGTTTAAAGTAGAATGAAATACCACCATATAGAAAAAGAATCTCACCAGTTACAAAAGAAATACATGAACTCCTCAGAAAAGTTTTGTTCAAGTGCCAATATAAGATTATTTTGTAACAGGCAGCACTGGACCATTCCATTGCTTTGGTGAGTGTGCTTTTCGTACAAAGTTCAACGTGGAACATAAAGGCCCTTCGGCTGAGTTGCACAGTAGTCCTCCAAGCAAAGCCTGTTCACATTAAATAACTGGAACAAACTCTGATGGAGGTAGATTCTTGCTTGAAGAATTTCCACAAATCAGTAAGACTTAATAGGTTAAAGGAACTAAACATAAGTGATGGGAATTAATGGGTATTCAACTATTACACGACAAACAAATCTTTAACCGTTCGTATACGTCGCATCGACCTAAGGGTAACAAAATACAATTATGAATCTGGTACATAGAGGACAATAACATAAAAACTTCGTAGGGGAACAACAATTGTGAAAGCCTTTTCATCCTCTTTCACTCCTTGTAACTTACAAGTTTCTAAATTTGTGAAACACCCATTGTGAACATACATATAAAAAATGGGTCGATGCTATAAAAAGTATCTTGTCTCTGAACGTGTACTGAACACAAAATGGGCTTGTGTTCATTAAAACGAACGCCGCTGTACCTGAAGCCTTATTATAAAGAACAAACTCGCTCTCTCGACTTCATACAAAATGTACATGTTGAGCCACAGCCTAACCTATCTTTTGTAACCAACAGGCGCGTCAAGAGGGTACAGATTCACGGCTCATATCCACAGCTATGAACCCAGTCAGGTGTGTGGGGTTGAGCTCACCGTGTGAATAACTCAACAACCCCGTACAGTTGTAAAGACCGCACCACACTATAGGAACCAAAATGGCGGGAGAGCACAGAAAAAACCTGAACGTCCGTCTTCATGATAATTATAAACTATTAGGAAATCCACCTTTTCCGTCCAAAACCGCCTCCTTCCTTGAGAAAACGATTGTATCGAATCGGAATGGACGGAAATATTGCGAACAGTAAAGACGTAACCTTCGCTATTTTTTACCTGTTCGGACTTCATTCCGATATGCTCATTGGTGGCTTAGTGACCTTAACTACTATCTTTCGTAACTGTCCTTCGATCTTTTGATTCGAGAATGTTCGTATGCACCATATATGTATCCTGTAATTTCCTCCTTGTCGCACACATTAACGAAACGGAACAAAGTTGCCTTTTGCACCCGTCTTTTGGTTTGTTTTGGTAGCAATTAACGAGGACGGTCGCGTTATTCTCGGGACCAAGATTTTCTGTTCTCATTATTACGAGAATCCGATTTTTATCAAGCGCATTACTATACTGTGTACGGATCAGCTTATTCTTTCGAGGGTTTACAATATAAACAACTCCCCTGCCTGTTTTTCCTGAAGTGCTGCAACCGAGCGAAGATGAACGACACTCACTGAGAGCGGTGAATAACTGAAACGAACAAAAACAGAGTGCTTTCAACTACGTTCATTAGTCGGTACAGTCGTCGAGTGAATACTCTCCAATTATGTTCAGCCAAAGATAAATGTTGTATTAATAATATGCCCCATTCCTTAGAGGCCACGCGAAATGTAGGAGCTCGTTGTGATAGATAAGTTTATATCGTGGCATCACAGCGAATAAAAATCAGTGAGTGGTATGATACCTGAGTACGAACACGGTGACAGTGGTGGTCTACAGCAGTAACAACAAAAGTGAAATCAGTGAACGATATCACATGTAGCTTTAGTTCGGTAGAAAGTGTGGACTATCTTGAATGGGAACAATAACAACGAATGATAATCATGCAGTACTTCAGTTTGGAAAGTTATACTAGCCCTTCCTTAAACATATATGTATATTTATGTTTATAAATGAATTCAATGGAACTGCTTTCTTTGGAGGAAAACACCAAGAAATAGTGGGATGCCATCATTTTTTTCCCCTCATTCACTCAGTCCATTAAACTCTGTTTGTGACTGATCATCTATAACGCAACCATTGATTGGGTGACCATGAATAGCCTGCCACAACAGGCCATCAAGCCTTCACTTGCTCTCGCTCCTGATTTATTAGAATTACAGAGAGCATTTAGTCAACTTCGCAACGGTAAGGCTGCAAGTAAAGATGGATTGCCAGGCGAAACCCTGAAGAATGGCGGACCGGCGATGGAACGTGCACTGCTCCAGCTAGTTCACTCCATCTGGGAGCACGAGGAGATGCCACAGGATTTCAAGGATGCTGTGATAGTACCTTTATTTAAAGGTAAAGGTAACAAGCAAGGCCCCGACAGCTATCGGGGCATCAGTCTGCCGGCTGAATTCGGAAGTCTTAGATGTCAGTGTTCCTGAGGAGC
>JTDE01020863.1:10541-27544 GCA_014338405.1 Paragonimus skrjabini miyazakii | reverse complement strand
TGTCTCCGGCAGTCACAAGATGCTGGTGTGGACCTCCTGCCTGGTGGAAGGCTGACTGATTTTGATTATGCTGACGACAAGATGTTGCTGTTTGACAACTTTCAAGCAGCGCACGCAACACTAAATGCAATTTCACGTTCCGCTAAGTACTTCGGAATGCGCTTTGCAGCCTCGAAGTGCAAAGTGCTTCTGCAAGATTGCTGTGATTATGTAGGTTTAATGTTAGATAACGAACTCATGGAGATTGTTGACCGATTTGTATACCTGGGAAGCTGAATCAACAGCGACGGTGAAGGTGTAGGGAATGAAATAGAGGCGCGCGTCTCCAATACTAGGGTGGTGTTTGCTAATCTGAGACACCTCTGGCGACAGAGGGGTATTTCCCGGGAACTTAAGGGACGCGTATATCAGACAACAGTGTGGGCTGTATTAATTCACGACAACGAAACATGGCGGAGCAGAGTAGAGGACGTGAACCACCTCCAGGTATTCGACCACCGATGTCTGCGTTCGATCGCTCGTATCGGGGGGCACCAATGAGTGAGCAACGAGGAGGTTAGGAAGCGGGTGTTTGGCACTGATTGTCAAACGAGTTCTTTTGTTCAGTCACTCCATTTGCACAGACTTAGATGATTAGGTTATGTAGTAAGGATGCCAGTTAATCGTTTGCCACACCGAGCACTGTTTGCCGACACTGCGGCCGACTGGCGTAATGTGCGAGGTGGACAGATGATGATCTGGCGTAGACAAATGAAATCGTTTACGAAGGGATTGGTCATTGTATATTGGATTCGTCTCCCAGGCTGGGGCAATTGCGACTCGCAGAGTCAATGGTTTGAGACGTTAGGTGAGATGGCGGCTAACCGAACTTAGTAGCGTGAATGTTGTCGTTGTTTGGCCGAGTTGTCTGTGAAGCGAGTACACTTAATGACGCGGGGCATTGAAAGCCCCAAGGAAGCTCTCTTGCTGATGACGCCTTACTTTCACTTACAGCTCGGTTGTTTGTCTGCAAGGTTTAGGCGCCTTGATGTTGTATGCTTGAAAATAGACGTAGCAGTTAGGCCTCTTCTCCTTCCCTTTTTTCTTCTCTCTTCCTATATAGGGTTTGCTTTTACAGAAGTGGTTATGTGGCAGTTAAGCATCAGTGTGAACCACTGATGTATTGCGGTCTATGATGATGATGACGAATCCACTTTGGACGCTGTTTACACTATCGTTCTTGTGAAGACAGGGTTGATTTAGTTGACCTAGTGCACTTCAATAACAGATGGTTGCCGGAACCACCGAAATCAATGACATTGAAGTAATCGGAGTAAACCAGAGATAGTCCAGTTTATTTGAAATTCACTTCGAGGACAGCCCATCTCCAGCTAATTCATCGATTGAATTATATTGGCTACAGAGTATTGTGGACTGCAATTAAAGTTTTATGAACCATACATTCGAGCGATGGGCTTTCTTGTTGATACGGTTTATAAAAATACTCGGTGTAGTAATTCGTTTAGTGACTTACACTTTGATTTGTGTGTACTTTTTGTTCGGCTACTAGTTTTCATCATCGTGTGACTACTGATCATCACTAAGATCGTCATAGATGACAATGCATCAGCAGTTCTCCCGGATGCTTAACAACCAAACAACCAAGACGAAAGCAAACCCTTTATTGGAAGAGAGAAAAATGTCGATAGATCTTTTGAGTGATTTGTGGTACCAATATAAGCAACAACGCATGTGTCAAAGCAATGACCCGTCAAAATCCTCCAGTCAGTATGCCGGCTGAAAATGTAATCAGTGATCTCATTTGAATTCATACTCACGATTTTACACTATCAACGAAAACAATCTACAATTACTGGGTTCAGTTTAACCAAATCAAATTACCTACCTTCTCGCTTCAAAAGACAGGCAGTATAATTGGTATTCGCCTCGGCTTGTAGAGCGGGTTAAGTCATTTTTGTGTAAACTGCTCAACTGTCTAACAAGTGCAAGTAAAGTTTGTTCAAAACTGACAAAATGTAGGTTTCTAGTAGCTTTCATTGTTCTATCGTGATCAACCAATTAATGTTGATTCAGACGATGCACAAAAGGCTGAAGCTGAGAAAATGCTCTACGCAATCGAACAGTATCGACATCAACGCTTGATCGCCAATGAGTCAGATACAGGAATCACTCAAGCTCTGGGACAACCGGATCCCAAAGTTCGTCTCTTACTGGCCCTGTCGATGCTCAACTTCATTCTGGATAGACGCAGTAAGGTGAGTTCACAGCATAGTAATGTGTTCTACATGACCCGTCTGCAAATCATCTGTAATCTATGAGTGACGTAACTTTCAATGTTGATGAGAAGTGGAGAGTCCAAAACAAACAGTAAAGTTAGAGAGACGGAATATTCATTCAAACAAGCAATGTTTAACTTCTAAGCGGATGTTTCTGTGCTGGAGTCAACCGCAAATTGTACAAGTGAGTCAAAATTGTCACAGAACCATGTGAAACCTATGTGAACCAGGGGAAAATATGTTTGTGTATTTTTCGTGTGGGAGAATCCGGACTCCTTCTGTGCAGGTAACAAACTGACCATTCACTGCAATAGATATCGGTCGCTGAGATTGTTGACATGTAGATAAAACTTCCATATAGTCAAGTAACCAAGCTTCCTTACAGGTCCTGACTTCAGTGTAAAATACTGCTCATGCAATACTGAGCGATGTTTTTTCAGTGTACGACGTGACTATCACGTCACCTTTTAAAGTGCTGACAATCCTGTCCACATTGATTACAATGGAAGAGGCGTGGCTAAGAATAGTTGCAGTAAAATATTAATATTCGCGACTATATCTGTACACCTGGCTACCCAGTCTCTGCCTTCTGTATGCTCATCAAACGTAAACAGTAGAGTCGAGATTATAATCAACAGCCTTCACGTAAAAAATGACATCCTTCAGTGTGTAAAATATTCAGACTTTGCTATTGAATACTATGCATGTTTGCTTATAACTCTCGGTTGAATGAGCGTGCTGATGGATGACGTCGAACAAAAGCATATAATAAGACCAAGCTCTATGGATTTTTCTTATCAAACAGAAAACTTGACCAGATAGCTTTCCCCACCGTAGCCCGTTAAAGTCCCGAGCATTTTCGCAAGCGGCTCAGCTGATGCGTTCACATGCCTCTTTCTGTTGGACTGACTGAGTTCAGTGAACGGTGCTCACGTTTTGAGATGTCTAGCAGGTAGTAGGCTACCCTGTCTCACTACTTAGCTGTCAAGATGGCTGACTGAAGTTCACGATGCTCGGTCAGTTTGTTACAAACCACAGCAAATTAGCTGATATACTGACAAAATGTCAATGAATTATGGTGAAAAATGGCACAGTACACTTCGGAAGTTCGTCAGCAAGACTGTTTGACGGGGGTATGAAGACTTCAGTTAAAGATTGATAGTGTTTAAGTCTGTGACTTTGATTTAACCAAAAAGTCTCATCGGTGAAGCTACGGAATGGATTTCCCAAGGCAGTTAACGAGGATCAGACAACCTGAGCGTTGTTCACAATCGATTATGGTTTAATCTTTGGATAAGTGGAAATCCGATCAGCACTTGCTGTGAATTCGGTGATCTCATAAATATGTAAACCGGAGATTGACCCTCAGTTGGGGAAAGACGTGCACCACTGATGAGTACTAAGAGATGCGAAATTGGTTTTGTGTTTTTCGAAACAAATCACTTGACTGAATGTAAACGATGCTCAAGTTAGAAGACTGAACATTACTAATCAGATATCCAGTGAGACAAACTATATGGATGCGGTTCGTGATTATAACCATTTTTAATGACTTTTTAGGGGTCTCTCATTCGACCAACTATCTTACTCTTGTTTATCAGGCTGTACAATACTTGGCCGAATCAAAGGTAGCACACGAATTTGCGATCCCACATGAACAGCTAACTGTCGAAATTGAATTGATGACCAACGCTTTGGAAGAGAGAATTTCAGCACCATGCATCACGGCACATTAGTCTGATTCAACAACCCGATAACAGACAGTGATCCAAAAATACTAACAACCCATCCTGCTTCTTTTAACGATACGTCCCCATGGAATCGCCACATTTGTCTGCAATCAGTTCACCATGGAGGAAACAACAACTTCTTAAGCAGACCATTCTAGCAAGCCAGATAATTCACAGGCCTTTCCGAGAAAGGATTAAGAAATGACCATGAACATTTAATAATCCCTGATAATATTTTCATTTTAACAGTCCGTCTACCAGTTGGATCTTACTTGAGATAAAGTAATTGTATTTGAATACCAGAATTGAGTACACGAAAGAAAAAAATAAAACTTATCTTCATTTGATGTTTATTGTCTACCCAGTTTTCATTTGATGCATCTCACGAAGATCATTTTCTTCAGATTTACGTTTGTTGTATTTTGTCCCAAACTTCATCTAAGATGTCCGAAAATCGTCACCTATGCAAACAACAACATGGCCTGCATGTGTTCAGCAGAATGGCTAAGCAAGACCAGATTAGTCTGTAACGAATGCACTTTGAGTGAAAAATACGGCCTCAGAACTTGGGCATCCATATTTCTACGTTCTTTATTGCGGCAAATCTAGCTGAGACTGTGGACGGTTTTACATACCTGAGAAGCTCTATCTCGTTAGGTTGTAACATTACTAATAAGATACCACTGAAGATTACAAAGACATGAAACATTTTGCATTCTGTGGTTTTTGTGATATTGAAGGAAGACGTGTATGATGGTTGTATGCATTTGGTTCTGCTCATCGGTTCGAACTCATGGCTTGTGAGAGACGGAACTATATGAAGACTCGTCATGTTTCACTACCGGTGCCTCCTTCAATTAGCCAGAATCAAACAGGGAGATTGCGTAAGCAATGAGGTCGCTCACAAGCACGTATTCCAGAAGGCTGAAAATACGCAATCAATTTGTCAATCAGTCATGTTACAGAGTGTGCGGCAGCTGTGGCACGGATTCCGCAAGTCAGGTAAGAGCATACAGCACAGAGTATTTTACACCAAAATCAGTAACGGTTGGGCAGAACCGCTGATTGGTCATGGGCTACGAAGACCTTGACTTTCGTTGAATAAAGTGGAGGACCACCTGGCCAATCAACTTGTTGGCTGGAGACGTTGTCCGAGATAGTAGTGCATCGCAGAAAGCAGTATGCCTGTATCCACAACGCTTCTAATTCCTTTGTCTAATGCCACAGTCGCTCCAAGTTTTCTCCTCTGATAAATTTGACGCCGCTAATATTATGAGCTGCCACTAGAACCCTCTGGTTGGGCTTGCAAAGAGATTGGATTAAAAAAACCCACCGATACGAGATCAACCAATTATTCGCAGAAGGTTAGGACCAGTCGGTGTCGGCAGCTCAAGCAAACTGGTATGTCAAGCGGATTCCGCCAAAACAAACACCTTTATAAATCAGTTGATTAAGTGCGTCACTCGTTAAAACAAACCAGCGACAAGCTGTGTCCAGTTAACTAATAAAAAGGAAGAGACATCGAGACCAACTGGATATCTTAACTTTGCTGGTGTTTCTTTTCCATAAAATAACCCAAGTAAACTCAATAAACCTGGGATTGCTTAGTGCCGCAAGTGTTTCTTTTGCTTTCACTTTGGTAAGTAACCTGGTTACAACAACGCTCATGACAAACTGAATAGAAAAATGAATGAACATGCATGTACAACGTTTTTCTGTAAAACGCTGAGTGACAGGTAGCTCAAATTTCAAACACGATTGGCTTCATATTTCTACGGTAATGACTAGGCAATTGATGACATTGTGTACAGAAAGCACATCTCGTTTGTGTGCAATCGCGGAGAGCAGTACAGCCAGATGCAAAATGACAAGGTGGGTCCAGGATCATAACTACGAACGGTGATTAACGGCAGCCAGTCGACAAAACAAAACTGCAGAATAAACAGATGCTAACAAGTCAAGGATGGATGCTGGTGATCAGTGAACTGATCAATGGATTGATGAGTGCTATTGCTATTGACCCAATCCGCTCCAGATAGCCGGGACAGGAGTGAATACCAGACCAGCAACCGGACCGTTCAAACATGAATGAGAGCGAGATAGCGAGAAAGTAACCGAGTGGGGCTTAAAAACATGATTGGATAGGAGAGTAACAGACTTGCGGAAACAGTTAAGCGAACTCAAACAAAAGCGTTGATAAGGAGGGTAAATTATGACATCCACAACTAACCGCGCATAGAAAATATATCCTCAGAAAAAGGATATATTTTAAGTACAGACGGTTCAACTGGTATTAATTTTGCTTTTGTGTTAACCAGCAACATCCAATAGTTGAGGTAATCTGCTAGTTTACCTACACCGTTTCAAAAAGACAGCTTTTTTTTATTCCTGATTCCGAAGTTAAGGATATTCATTTCGTTTCATTATCTTACTGACCAGCCTAGGATATCCGGGGTGAAAATTCTTCTGGTTCCTAATTCTTCCGATTTACGCCGGACACAGAGCAGGTGAGTTGTATTGAGAGCGGTGCAGAACAAACTATTTGTTATGGCTGTTGAAAGCAAACGAACATTTACGTCGGTAGTTATAACAGGTCAATTGAAAGAACGGTACTAACCTCGTATGGTTGTATTTTTATGTATACGGTAAATGCCATCCACATTACCACCCATTTAGGACTACGTTCGTCAATAAGCTGGACAAACTAAATTCAAGCAGGCTGAACAGTACGGGATGGCAAACTGACAAGACGACTCTACAATACATCGGATTCTATAGTGTCCTGCTGGTCATAATATTTCTGAATTTTTCGCGTACTGAACCTCAGGTCCGACATGTTTACTGATATGGAAAAACATTGTTAACCGAAGTTAATACAATTGGTACTATATATAACTTTCAGTACACAATACCACAAAGGTGTATCCCCGCATAATGATCGTGTACATTTAAGGAGAGTTTATGGAGGCCAGTGACGCATCATTGAGAGGCATCTTGACATTGACAGAGACCAGCGGTTTTGATTCCGGTGGTGCAATAACGTGAACCTATGTTAAAGGAAAAGAATACAACATCAAAAGGAGATCACGCCGAAAAATACAATATTACACTATTTGAGCATAAATTGACAAGTTTAGTAAACATCCATTTAAAAATGGTGCTGGAGAGCTAAACTGAAAACTAGTTGTTTTATTCTCGAATTATACCCCATATACTCTGTCTGCAAGTGATGTGTCTAGTGGTCAAATCTACCGAGTGTAACGCATATTTCGCACACAGACTTCATCGTCAGGTGGGATATATCTAGGATGTTCGCCATGACGCCTGGTGCGTTACAATTCTATCAGATTATTTTCCTCCGTTGAAATGATCTTCAGTTCTATTGCATCAAGCGTAATCCTTAACTGTCGTTCCAGCAATGCTTCAGCCGGTTACTGTTGTTCGGATGTTGTTGGACTGGCCGTTGAACTGTAGGCTCTCAAGAAATCTTCAGTCATTTCTTCTACTACTCCCTCTCCTTCCGGTTCCCATGAGGCTTTCTTAAACAAGTTAACAAATCCCCCCAATTATCCGTTAGACTGTAGGTTATAAACGAGAGTGAGCAGGTAATGACTACCATTGTTGATACAGAAGAATGCGGACAACCATGGTCGTCGTGGTCTATCAGCTGCTGCTTTTAGTCCTTTCAGCAGTGGGTCAGTTGTCCAAACCGGTTTGTTCCAGTTTAAACCCTACATATGAGTTGATCGCAAGTAGATGGCGCAGCACTACTGGATGAATTGAACGACTAGGAAATGGTCTAATTTTCAAGGCAACAATCGATTAATTCATTGGAGAGTTCCATTTAGGTGAGTTGAATAACCGAATTGGCAAACCTCAGAACCATGATAAATGTTGTGGTCTGTGGGAATGTGTTACAAAGGCATGTGTTCCGCGTCGCTAATAACTACAGAACTTGAGTACTACAATAGGTAACGTAAGTCGGCTTGATAGCAGAGTACTCTTTGAGGACATTATATCGTGAATCGATTGAATACTTTTGAGACTGACAGTGAACAAATGCCGTAGCGTCGATAGACGGTCCGAACTAGAACATGTATCCATTGACAGGTGGAGGAAAATGCCCCAGTCTTATAGCAAATACTTTGCGTAAAGTATACAGAACAGTATGTAAGCCAGTATCAAAGTCAACAATTCAATAACAAAATATTTTGCAGTAAAGTTTAGAAACTATTATTTTCAGAACAATGAAATATAACTAAAAAATAAATCATGTTTCATGACTTGAACTTGTTCATAGTTGACATGCGAATTTATTTTGAAAAACGCCAGTAACATTTATTCAACCACGAGCAACACACTTTGCAGATCTGTTACCAACTGTTAAACCCTCATTATCGTTAATAAAATCGCTTTGAAGAACAATTAATTGTTAACATGAGTAACTAACAAATGAAGTGGAAGTTACTAATCTAGACAGGATATATAAACTAGCGTGTAACGGAATGGTATAAACAACGAAATTACCATTTGTGATTTTGTATGAAATTTGTGAACATACTACCAGGTGACTAATCTCAGTTTCCACGTACAAAAACGTAGCACCTAGCAACCGATTCGTTCAAGTAATGTCATACGAGTTTCAAATAAACTTACTCCTTCACTGTACTACAGTCACATTTGGGAAGTAGATACTCTCAACTATCAACAATTACTGTTTGAGAATGAGGAAGTGAACGATTCAGAAGAATAAATGGAGTTGACCATCAATTAATTAATAATGACAAACAAGAATATCAACTACGATGAGTCTCAAATTTCTTCATTTCTTGAAGTTCGCATTAATTAAAAGAAAATAGTTATTTTCTGCGAAAAAATAAACAACTTGTCGACGATTTCGGGACAATGTGTTTGAAGGAGAAATGTAGTTTAGTGTCACTGTCAAACTAATTCAACTGTATTATTTTAGTTGGTTCATTCACGAATTATAAAAAAAGTACAGTGTGCGAGTTGAACTCATGTAAATGGATTTTGTTGTCTGATCCTTTGTGAGGACTTCAAGATTGTGGTCTAGTCAGCGGAATCGAGGAGAACAAAGGTAAATTAGCTCTGAGCAACGTGTATTTGAGCCATACTCACAAAAGAGTTAACGTGCGATGCACACCACATGGTTTCAGCATTAACAACCTGATGTCTATATCGTTCTGAAGCTTGGATAATGAAGCCGTGGAGGCTGTTGACCGGTTTGTATACCTGGAAAGCTTCATCGGCGGTGGCGGCGGAGGTGTACGGAATGAAATAGAGGCGCGTATTTCCAAGGCTAAGGCTGTATTCGTTAACTTGAGGCACTTATGGCGACAGAAAGTTATTTCCCTGAAACGTAAGGGTCGTGTATATCAGACAACAGTGAGGGCTGTATTAATTCACGGCAGCGAAATCTGGCCGCTCAGGGTAGAGGAAGTGAACCGCCTTCAGGTAGTCGACCACCGATGTCTGCGTTCGACCGCTCGTATCAGGTGGCACCAGCGAGTAAGCAACGAGGAGGTTAGGAAGCGGGTGTTTGGCACTGATTGTCAAACGAGTTCTTTTGTTCAGTCACTCCATTTGCACAGTCTTAGGTCATGTAGTAAGGATGCCAGTTGGTCGATTGCCACACCGAGCACTGTTTGCCGACACTGCGGCCGACTGGCGTAATGTGCGAGGTGGACAGATGATGATCTGGCGTAGACAAGTGAAATCGTTCACGAAGGAATTGGTCATTGTAGATCGGGTTCGTCTTCAGGGGTGGAGTCCTCGCGACCCACAGAGTCGATGGCTTGAGACGTTAAGTGAGATGGCGGCTAACCGAGCTCAGTGGCGTGAATGTTGTCGTTGTTTGTCTGAGTTGTCTGTGAAGTGCATTTAATGACGCCCTACTTTCACTTACAGCTCGGTTGTTTGTTTACAAGGTGTAGGCACCTTGATGTATGTTTGAATATAGACGTAGCTATTTTTAGTAGTTAGGTCCATTCTCCTCCCCTTTTTTTACTCTCTTCTGATATAAGTTCTTTTTTTTCGTAGTTGTGTGGCAGTTAAGAATCAGTGTGAACCATTGATGTATTGCTATCTATGATGATGGTGATGATGTTGGTTTTGCCAAACAGACAGACCAATCAGTGCGTGATTATGTAGACAGACTATTCCTGTTGGTTGTACTGCGCTCGGCAGTGCCGGATCTCGACTACCAACGGAAGAGTTGTCAAACCAATGGACTGCAGGACTCTCCCGTTACATATCAGTCCTGCCTGATTAGACTAAGTGTATTCTATTACCGGAGTGATATCTAAGTGCGGCAGCCACTCTTTTGTAATTCACGTGGGCAGATTCAGATACGACATCCACTGAAAGGTTTTATCATTCATATTTCCGTGATAATCGTGGACGTTTTAGCAAAATACATACAGTACCAACAGGATGTGATAAAAGTCGATTTAATGTAGCTGCTGTAATCCTTCAGACTGAAACGAAGAACTCAACTTACTTTCAGTGTATCTGATCTTTGATTGTCGTTAATGATTCTGACCGAAGTTTCATACTTGTAAGTTACATTAGGCACCATCATTGGAATCTATGAGGGGAATTCATAAAAGTTCCGTTTTAATAAAGGATACCAAACGTTTAGAAAAACTTAAAGTTACGCATGCTTTTCTGTAATTGACCGTAAGTTATAAATATTCGTCTAAATTAGTCGTTATACATATGATGAAGTTTAGACCATGCCACCTGAAAACAGGCTCAAACATAAAAAAGATTACACTTAGGAAATTACGATAACATTCTTCTGAAACCTCCTTAAGCCAATTTCATGTGGTATACAGAATGCGCAGTCATTTGCACGTCTCTCGTTAAGGAGTCAATGAGTAAATTTCAATTATGAGGACATTTCATCTCATAGATTTTTGTGGATGTTAGTTTTTCAGTAGTTAAGACCAAATCACTTTGAAGACTATAAATTCTTCCTTGATGTTTTATGTCGTATAGATGCTGTCTTGTATGATAGGACTACACCTTTTCAAAAAGGTTAGCTGAATGTTCGAAAGTCTTGGGCTACTCTGAAATTGAAGGCGTCTAGTATAGACACTGGCTATTATATTCATATTAATACAGGCCGACGCACAGACCATAACACGATTGTTGAACAATCGATTATTCAAAAACCTCATTTCAAATTTCCCTCGAGGCAACATGACAATCAACTGGTACAAAAAGATGCCTGGGATAATGTAGTTATTGAAACTTCAATCCCAAGAAGAAAGAACCATCTGATAATCGATAGATACAAAGACGGACTGATGAAAATTCTCGTGGACTTCGGTCCATTTCATCATCGACACCTCGCAGGAACTGGACTACCACCGTACTTATAACTGGGAAGTCTAGGGGGATGAATTTTCTTATAGCATCACATCGATGCTGAACGGTTTACGTAGATTTGGCTTCATCTTGCAACGTTTCATATTACAATTTTAACATGGAGAATCGAGAATAAACTCTTCAACTAAACTGTCTTCCTAGATTAGGAAGACCGCGTGGTGCTGACCCCATACATATATACATATTCATCGTTACCATGACTACATTTGCTGTCAATAGTCGTCCAAGAACTGCCAAAACTAAGAAATAAATATAGCAATGATACACTCCTCATCATTTATCATGACACTAGAAACAGTAACCTGTACTGAATGTGCTGTTCAAACGATCTTGCACACAAATATGTTTTTCTATAATTCGCCTTCAAAGCGATACACTTGCACAGAGAGTTAATAGAGTTAGATCGATATATCCACTAGATTTATGACAGGAAGCTAGGTCACTAGTTAATCAATCAGCTGAACTCCAATTCACCATATCCCCAGTTCTCATGTTCCATAAAAAGACAAACTGACAGTTCAGACCACATCTGTTTGTACCTACTTATTCACTTATTTCTGTTGAGCAGGTTATATTGGTCGAATGTCAAGACAGCATTCGGAACGAATCCGAAAACACCATCCGCAGCGGCTGGGGCATGGGGAAACACGACCAGTCGACAGCGCTTTCCTCGCTCATTTTGTTGAAAGGAGACACTAAGTAAACACCAATCAAATCTCCTAAGGGTATATCGCGTGTCAGGAAACTCGTCAAAGACCTCAAGACTGAAAACACTTTGTACTGTCGAGGCTATCGGAATCAGGCTGCTTGTAATCAAAAACGGTTTGTTCAGGCGCTGCACCTACCATGGTCACAAATCCACCTGACCGATGACCAACCTGTACGGTAAAACTAATGGACGAGCGTGACGCAATCCAGCCATCGGCAGTTGATTGATCAGTGACCTAGTTTCTCTGTCATACATACGACCGATATCTCGACATAACTCTATTGACTCCCATTACAATTATGCCGGCCTGAAGATGAATGATCCAAAACATATGTTTGCCTACGTATCTTTATTCTCATTTCTGTAATGGACACACTAGAAACGCTAAGAATGTGTAGATACACATAGGTTTGAACTGTCAGTCTGTGTTACAGAACCCGGGAATTTGGGATATAGTGAATTGAATACGAAGTTCCCCTGTGGTATAGGTCCCGCTGATTGACTGATTCAACCTACGTGTCGGCCGTTCTGCAACACTGTCACATTCGAACGGCACTCGAATAAACACAAGCTTCTTTGTTACGTCTTGCGATCCAGGTTTAGGTGACATTCTGATCATGTTTCTTGGGATAAATCGTTGATGTTCTATGTTCGGGTATTCTAATAAATGAGCACAAGCTAAAGTGACCTCACATCGAAGTGGATGCTAGCATTGCGCCAGCTACCATCTAGAAGAATTAAATCCGTCCTCCTCAACTGTTGATCACACGAACGTGGCGGATTGCAGAATGAAAATCATCCACACATCCACTGTTGTGTTCCGAACCATGAGATGATGCATCTGAGAGCTTTGTCGATCTGACGCAATCACCCATTCTTTGTGTTCGTACACAGCTGCCCTGATAGCGCTGTATGTTGTGGTGAGGGGGTATGGTTATAAAAGCTACCATCTATCATGGTCTTATATATCTCTCATCATGTCTATGTTCAGTTGTATTGTAGTTACGCGTATGTGTTCAAATTGTTCGAAAAGTTGATCAGGAAAACAATGCACGTAATGTGTTCGCTGGTTTCGCCGTCAAAATTCTTGAATGAACTAGAACGCTGTTAAATATGTCTATCTTTTACGCATTAGAACTTCGTACGATGATAAACGAACACAATGCCTTTTAAGATAGAATTGGTTTCACACTGAAATTTGAAACACCGTAAAATGGTCAGCTGGAGATCAGATAAAGAAAGGTAACATGAAAAAATGTATGGATTATCCTTAGCGTTTTGTGACGCATGCTTTCACGTTCGGACAGGACACTGACCGGGTAAGCACGTAGTAGAGATGATCTACCGAAGATATGACACCTACCAAAACCGACTATGAAAAGCCCGATTATAGAAACGATTGAAAAGTTCCAGTAGTTTCCTCCTTAAACTATCACTCAGAAACGATCTCCATCCAGTTTGCACTTGTTTTTAGCACTTGTGGTCTTTAAAAGTAAGCTACATCAAGCTATATTCCAAATGGGAGGAAAGTGCTTAAAATTGGGTTTATAGAAGCTACAGTTAATATTAATTGACGAGTTTGACTTCACAAAAGAGGATGTTTGTGGTATGAATGACTGAATGGATGCAAATTGCTGTTTAGAATACCGAGGTCGAATACTTTGCTTGCTATTTTTGTGTGAACTGCGCAAGCAATAACGAGCACAAACGAAATGAAATGCGTGAATTATGGGTAAACATCAGGAAACGACAGGAATAGTTTCACTTTGGTACATTGTGATCGTTGAAGGTTGAAAATAGAGTCGAATGCTACAATTCTGCGCGAAACAGTGGTTATCGACTTTGAACACATACATCTGATAGCTAGCCTCATCCTCGGATAGGACAATTAGGCTGTCGAATTGTGAATGTTTACACTCCTCCACACTATCATTGCTGCTTACCGGTCGATTTACCAAGTCTTTCCATAAGGGATTAGAGACTCTTGTCAATATTCACTATTTTGCTCTCTAAAGTAGGTGATATTTAAAATGCATTTCTACGTGAAAACGCTTCATCAAAGCAATCAGATTGCTGTGATAAAATTTCAAACGATGTATACTCCAATGCATAACAGTGCCTTCATCTAGAAAAGTCGTTATACAACAAAACCATATGCTGGATGTTTTGGTAAATCCAATCAATTGTACAGTACCTCATCCATTCAGTATCCCAATCTGAATTGTTCAACTGTCTTATCAACTGATTTTTTTCTTTGTTCTATCAAAACTTGACATTCCAAAAATTGCTGTTTAATTTATTGAAGTCGTCCACATTAAAATATTAAGTTTTCACCTTTTGGAATGAATAAAAGAATAACTGAAAATTATTCGGATTAGTGTAGACACAACGCATCACTTTATCCTTTGATATGCTGTTTCTACGGTTCTCTTAACGAACCGGTTGACATTATTTGCCTGTGGTTTTTAAGTTATTTCGTACACTGAACACGTGACCTCTTCTTCACAAGTTGAAGACGTTGGCTTACGAGATGATCAGTTCTGAGTAACTTGCATTACAGGTGTGAGATGGATTATACACCAGTCTAATGAGTAACACATTGACAACTTTTGTGCAGACAATCTTCATCGTTGATAGCACCCAGATATGTAAAATGCTTACCGAATATTGACTTGCCTAATAAGCGCAAGAAAGTTGAATGTCGAATTTATTATGCTTCTGATATTTACAATAAGGTGATAGGTACTGCTCTGTTTCCGCTCAAAGTGGGATTTATGATAAACTGGCAGGCAGGTTCAGCAAAATTTTTCACTTTCATCATTACTGTTTAGTTTTACAACAGATGAAGTTATGATAAAGAATCGCCTATGACATTCACGAAATGGTGGAAAGCTGACTCACTTTGAGTATGCTAATGACAAGACGTTGTTGTTCGATAGTTCTGTAATATTGTAGATAAAGCTGAACAACACTTCATTTACTGATAAGTACACTGAAATGCGTTTGAAAGTCTTAAAATGTGTTTTTGTAACATTACAGCGGTTACGTACATTTCAGCGTGGTATGATGATGTGAGCTGTTAATCGATTCATGAACTCGGATAGTTTTACCAAAAATGTTGGGTACACAGGAGACAAAACGGTTGTCCATATCTTTACGGATACGGTGGTCGTCATTAATTTAAGTTATCTTCATCGACAGATTGGCATCTTTTTCAAGTCTGAAGAACGCGGATATAAGGCATTTATGAAAGTAGTACGATTTGACTGCTAAGAAACATAGCCACTTAGAGTGACCACTGTTCTCTATGTCCAATCTGGTGCATCCAGTCGCAACTACGAGGAAGCAACAATAGGGTTGTGATTAAAAAGGTCTATTTGTTCAGTCGGATGATTGACACATGTATTAAGAATGTCACTACCATGCTAAGCATAAATTGTCCATGCTCTTGCTGACTGGAGTAGCAAGTATAGTGTACAACTGATAACCTGGCAAAGTGAAATGAAGATGACCACCAGTAGGTTAGCCAGTTTTGCGGGGTGCCTCTCACGGGTGTGAATTTTCAGACTCACATAGCCGATGGATGGAAGTGTTGAAAGAGGTAGCAGATAATCTGGTCCATTGTTGTAATTAAGTACAACTAATGGAGTAAGGCAATGTGGTTTGCTTAAAGCCTGTTTCGCGAATTGATGCATATCTACAGATACCCGTGGAAGAGGAGTCGAGGAAATTGCTGACAATTAATACTCACAGAGGCTTGTTCCAGTATACACGACTACCATTCGGCATCAAAACTGCACCAGCAATCTTCCAGCAGATAATGGACACCATGCTGTCTGACCTTCGCGGTTGTGTTGCTTATTTGGACGATATCATAATCATGGGCTGTGACGCTGCAGACCTGGTACAAAAACTGGACATGTTGTTGTCAAGACTTAAGGAGTATGGATTCCGGCTGAGGAAGGAGAAATGCACTTTTATGTTGTACAGTGTCAAATATCATGGGTTCATTATTGATAAACATGGACGCCATCCAGATCCGGCCAGTGTTGAAGTAATCAAGGCGATGCCTCCACCAAAAGATGTATCCGGCCTTCGTGCTTTTCTCGGGCTTGTCAGCTATTATGGAGCATTTCTCCCTACACTTCATCAACTCAGAGGGCCGCTCAACAGAATTCTAACAAAGGATTCAAAATGGGAGTGGACAACAGAATGTCAACAGAGCTTTGAGAAAGTTAAAACAATGATTACTTCTGATTAGCTTCTGACCCACTTCAATCCGTTTCTTTCAACAGAGGTTGCATCTGACGCATCAAACTTTGGAATCGGTGCGGTAATTTCCCATGTCTTTCCAGATGGATCAGAAAAAGCCATTGCGCACGCAGCCAGATCATTGACCCCAGCCGAGAACAACTATTGTCAAATTGAAAAGGAGGCACTCTCCATCATTTTCGCAGTCAAGAAGTTTCACAAAATGCTGTATGGTAGGCGGTTCAGTCTCCTCACATATCACAAACCTTTGTTGACGATTTTCGGTTCAAAGAAAGGCATTCCAGTTTACACTGCAAACCGACTGCATCGTTGGGCGACAACGTTACTCGCCTATGACTTCAATATTCAATACCGGAACACGCACGAATTTGGCAAAGTCGATGCCTTGTCGCGCCTAATCAGCTCGAAGCAAACAGAACCTGACGACCCCATCATTGCGTCAGTTACAATTGGACCGGAGGTTCGTCAAGTCCTCTTCGACAACATAAGAGCCCTGCCCGTTACCGCTACTACCATCAAGAACTCAACGAATCACGACGAAGTCTTACAGAAGGTGATGCACTACGTACGCACAAGGTGGAATCAACACAACCTGGATTCCAA
>JTDE01020862.1:65104-100899 GCA_014338405.1 Paragonimus skrjabini miyazakii | reverse complement strand
TCATCCACTAGTAGATGTCGTGTCAACAACCAAGGCTGTAAGTGACTAAAAGTCGTTCATTGAGAATACAACACCAACCGTACAAAATACCTTGTAAACCTAATTTATTCAAATTCATAATCTGCTCACAAGAGAATGTGCCACTAAACCACGTTTTCACAGTTGAATCGACTGAAAGGTGAAGAACTATTACGTCCAATAGTTAACGGAAATCAGACAGCTTTACAGACGTGTGGCGCACATCCAGCACACACACAGGCATGTAAACCACAAACCAATTGGGATTGAGTTTAGTTCGATGGACTGCCAGATTTGCTCTCATCGCGTTAGTCAGCCAACATGGGCTGCATATCACTGCAAGAACCTCACCGACTTTACGTTTACAGGGGTGGTAACTTGTGCCCATTAGTACTGGTCATTTGTACTGGCCATGCGACATTATGTCCGTGCCGGAGAGCGGTTAGTGACATCAAATGAAACGTATGCACTACCCTGCCTCCCACAGCTTCCAGTCCGCACTCTGACTGAACGTTGTTAGGACTGATTAGATCGTACAAGGAACCAACACGGACTAAACAATAAAGTCGTCGATTTGCCAAACAAAATGTGTCCATTGTACATTGGAGACCGTGAGAACAGGGCGAAGTGATGGACCATGATGATTACTATAGTGAAGAACAACTGTCACTTGTTGAATGGAGGACTTCTCAGCTGTCCTTTTAAGGGGAATACTGTGATCAGATTGATTATTCTTGTTTACAGACGAAGGAAGGTGCATATTTTGTTGAACAGTGTACCTTAAGTCTGTTGTACGTGATTCATGTATGTATACTTAAAAGGCTATGCTTAAATTCGCCGCCCACCGGAGCTATGTGCAATCTGTAGCGTGATGATTGGCTTGCAATCACAAACCGTCTAATCTGAAAACCATGCACTAGAGCAAGGAGACGTTGGTTCTGATGACACACACTGGCTATGCATTAAAGAGAATTGTAGCGTACTATCAAGTGAAATTGCCAGCAGTGACTCTGACCACGTAGATAAGCCGTTGGAGAATTCCGTCCAGGGACGTTAGGAAGAAAGAATTGGGATGATGGTCTACAACTGTTTGAAGAGATCAACAGTCTGTATACTGTCTCGTAGTGTGATCATCAATTATTTCCGTCTTCGGTGATCCCTAAGCCAGATTACTGCAATGCAACTACACTGAACAAAATCTCAGGTGGTTTAGAACAAGTACTTCCTCATCATCACGAAAGCTATTCATTTAACCTAGTGAATCATTGAGGTTTAGCTGAAGTGGAGCAAAAATACTCTCATAACCATTTCCGATACGTCATAACAATTCCGCTATACATGAAAGTGTTCAGGTTTGATCGTGCACGCCTTTCATACAGCCAGATAGAGAACAGGTGTTGTAACCCTATGTTACTCTTTCACCCTCCGGGTATCATTTCTTCCAGATGCGAAGTGTATGTGATTGAAAAAATCAGTGATTTAATAAAAGTTATTTCGGGTTATGTAAGTGTGTGATTGTTCTTTGGATTCCATTAACAAGACAGGCTGGTAGATAATTGATGTGTCCATACAATTTCAGACAATTTCACTTGGGATACTGTGGTCTAATCTGTACGAGCATATCGCTAGCCATTTGTACAAAACAAACTGGTCATAACAATGAAGTAAGTTACACTAACTATCCATTGATAAACCGGAAGTACACACGACAGGCATTCTGAGTAGGAGCCAACATTTGTATAAATAAAAATATCACATCTTCCTTCCAACATTTTTGCTACTTGTGAGTAGTATACTACTCACAACGAAACGGCCTGTCATACAACAATTACATAACTAGCCTGCTTGAGTCTCACCTAGAAATTTGGACCTTTCTTTACCGAGTTGTAATTATCGTGATGCAGAACAACCAGAAAAAAACCTACAAATTTATGACCTTGTAGTGACGTTTTCAAATAAGAAAGGTGTTTTTCAGAGCTGTCAAACTATCACTGTCTTGCACTGTTTTGAAGAGAAAGGAACACGGTTTGCACATAGATTATACTAATCACTAGGTTCCTAATACTTCCTAGCGCGAGTGTTGTTCCATTTTCAAAGGTGCAATCAGTAGTCGGTTGGAATGAAACAGATAACAGTGTAGTCTCAGTGACCGTTCGTTGCAAAAGTTTCTACAAAATAGAATGATAAGAACCTGATGAAACTGATCAGATCAAGTACAGCTACATCGTATGCCCATCGAAAGGGTTATATTGGCCTATTCATTAAATGCAACACAATTCTGTTCAGCAATGTATACCTCCAAGTTGAAAGCAAGCATTTATTATGTTTGTGTTATATCAGACTTTATATGACAGCCCGTGAAGCTTGATTACTGACTACCTGAATCCCGTGTATCGCGGACAAGTACACACCCCACCTTGTATTCCAGTGTGAGGTTCATTCTTAGTTTTTGCATTAGACATTGGTAATTGATATTTCCTAGAGTTGTTTGTAAGTAACCTTCTATCCACTATAAGTGAATTCTGTGTGCACCAACTGCTACACAATACTACCTTTTTGGTCCTCTCAGCTAATGTGCAAAGTATTGCTAACGAATGTCCGCTGTCGTTAAAGCTGGTCAGTAGTACATGGGTTATCATGGTCGGGATTTGAATCCCGGTTACACCTTCATTAGGCAGCTGTGTTGGCTACCATATCATTGGTTTCGCACTGGGTATGATTAACTTATCATATGCGAACCCATTTGTGGGTAGTGCTCAGTTCGCCAGATCACCTTCAGAGAAGACACAGTAACTATACTGTTAGCTTTATACGATGAAACCACGAGTAGAAAATCTGGTCAAGTTGAAAGCACCGAAATCGCAAAACTTGATAAGTGGTGTGTTTATTGCTGATAAGTAGTAGGGGCTTTTGGTTGGTGTAAATTGAGGTATGCGAGTGATTTTAAAACTATATTAACCAAAATCCCCTAATAGCAGTTGGCGTTAGTAGCCGTCTGTTCACAAACTCATAGAACAACAAGGGATTGTATGTAGGGTTTGTGATGAACGACCAACAAAGAGTTTTAGCAATGGGTATTTCTTCAATGATGCACATTCATCAGTTCAATAGTAACATTGGTGGTATGTAGCCAGGTTAACTCACATGATACCAGAAGAAGACAAGGATACCTAAATATACCTGTCTCACTGGTTACCAAAAAATAAAGGTTAAAATGAACCGGTTGTACTTAATTTGTCTCCCACTAAAATTCAGTTAGCTTCAACATGACAAACTATGGTAAAATCGCCAAATTTGATCAAAGCTGAAGACGGTACTTACGGCAGAAATAATATATGAAGTTTCAGGCTTGTTTTGTAAACATCAATCGGATTTCTCCACCTGTGTTCAGTCCAGAAGACTTCCTAGTAGTCTGTCAGAGATTGGATTAATCATATTTAAATACACTTTGCTTTTGAAACTGTGAGTGGTACAATATATCCACCCTAGTACATATAAGCTTGTTGTACAGCTCTAGTTGCTGTTTCAAAATTAAACAGAACGTAGTGTACTTAACTAATCGACCAAAAGGTGGAAATCATTATCTATCAAACCCTTTCTTTAACGTTTTAAGACAAGAAAACACGTTAACTGATTTCTCATTACCTCCTTGCTTTCAACCTGTAGGTGCGTTTTTTGTCCATCAGCAGTCGTCCCGTTGGAAAAACTTGGCGTCTCCCATTCAAACTCGCGCTCCACTGTGACTGACTTCGTGTTGTGTCGAATTCATCGGATGTCGACTTGAAACAGCAACCTGCCTGATACACGTCGACGCCCCTAACTATCGGGCAATCGATCATAGGTGCATTATTCGTAATGAAGGCTGATCGATGCGTTTATCATTAGAACAGACGCGATTTCATAATCAGGTCGTCAGTGGACTTTATGTCTGGCCATTTGTAATGACGTTTCCAAATACATATATGACTCATCCTCTTGGTCCCCTTCAAGAGACAATCAAAACACCACATGGCTACTCCTCCATGTCGCATTCTGAATCTCTAGGGTGTACGTCGTACATTGACAACCGGATTGTTGCTATCACTCTAACTAGGTCGCTTGTAAATCGTATGAGGCGCTTCGTGATAGTTTGACACAGTTGAGAGAGGGAAACGCTTGCCAGTTCATCAAACAAGTCTGTTGTCCGGTGGCATCGTTATCTAACCGGTTTTTTGTTTTCTCGATGCTCCCTTGATTGACACCTTCTAAAATTAGTCGATTTTTCATTAACCTCCCAAACTAACAAAGTAAACTCACCACCACATGTATACTGTGTGATCCACGCATATTTGCTGAATATACTGTAGACTGCTCTATGCATCTCCATGTTAATCACCGTTCTGACAAGCTGTTTTCGCCAATTGTGTGTGAGTTGGTACTTGTAGTCTCTTGTCCCACATTTTAAAAATAGCGGCAATAAGAACAAAAAGAGGAGACACATGGACGATGTGAACTGCGAGTCCATTATTAACCAATTATGTCGACCGCAATAGAGGGGGAAAACAATTACTCTCGATTTCCTATGATTGTATACCTATGCGTGTATACTGTTGTGCTGTCGTACAGACGATGGTGATTTTGTTACGGTAGGGTTCTTGTCTGGCAGATATGTCAAACAGTGGGCAATATAATTTGTGGTGGTACTGACACGGGTGAAGATGACGGAATGGAACTCAATGACTGTATCGAATAAATAGCCACTTTTATAGGTCACATTATCGTTTGAAATATAATTGATGTATCGAGTTTGTTCGACGTTCGTTACCTAGCCCACTAACAGCAGGATGTTGGCAAATCATAGCAAGTCGCAGTTAAGTGTACATTAAACACTGCATTAAAGTTGATCACTTCCTAAGTGGTTGTTCCAGTTTTACGAGTTTAACCCAGGCATGCCAATCCGGTGAGTTACAGAGTATCCATTAATTATGTGAATTTACTTGACTTCTGGCTATCCAGTTAGGGACGTAACCGACTCGGTCAAACAACACGTGAGAATGCCGTGATGAAAAGAATCAACCGATCGCATGTCCGTCATGTCTAGATGCACACTACAAGACAACCTGTTGGTTTTAACATACAGAGTAAAACCATGCAAAATTTGAACAGTGAACTATACTGAACTTTGGTAACCAAGTCGACTGACTCGTCGACTGGTGGGGTGATCGAACGGTAGGGACGAGGGCTGACAAACTGTAAGCCCGGTCAGTTACAAATTCCCACGACCGACCACTACCTTTTGTCACGTGAACGGTGGTGACAGCATGTTAATGAACAATACCCTATGTGCACCAGCTGGGATAGTGAGCCGACCTTGTTAGCAAGACAATTGATAGATGAGTTATTGGAAGTCGCGCTGTTTTAGTTTATATGGAGTGATCAGTTCAGTCAGCAGTCACACCGGAAAGGATTTGTGAATTAAATTTGACCCATTCGATTACCGTGGCAACAGTAGTGTAGACCAAAATTGATTTACAACTGCCTGTTGACCGTAGTTGAGGCTCGGTCGTCGGTTGATATGCATCGTGTGGAGGAATAGTTGAAATTTCACCTGGGTTCCTATTCGTCCTGCTTCAGTTCGGTTTCCTACGAAGCCTTTAGGGAAAGGTTTTTACAAACAACTGCTTTGTAAGTGTCCGTTGACGTTGCCCTTAAAACTGGTGTGATTATTGCCCATAACTGACAGATGATCTGGCAAAGTGGCATAGAAACGTCGGTTTGGATAGTGCGATCAATGTCCGAACGAATGTGCTCACTGTTCCTGTTCTTTTCTGGATTTGTGGGTATAGGTAGGTTAAGTTGTTATTAACAAAATCAGTTTGTGACAGGTTTACTGGTACAGTTGTACTAACACATCAACCGTAGGAAAGGTAAGCTGTTGGATCAATTAGCTACTCGATTTGTTACAGTTACAATCATGAGCACAAGCCTTAGATTATGTGAGAAGGAGTCTGAGTTTATTTTGCTGCCCCACGATGTTTATCAGGCCAGTACTAACAGAGTCGACGCTGGTATAGAGGTTAGAGTTATGCGGAAATATTGCGAAAAGTTTGTTGCTATCGAATTTTCCCGAGAAAAAGTCAAACAACGGAATATATGCAACAAATGGTTTGTGGAAACATAAAGGATAAAGGAACATCCCAAATAGCACACCCCACATGGTCCCTTAGGGGACCCCGGGGGCTTTTGGGGGCTAGCGGGGGGTAAAAATGGGGTTTGACCGATGGGCTCCCCAGTGGGACCCATGGGGACAGAATGGGGGCTGGCTGCAAAATCGTTTTACTGCACGAAAGCCCACCTACGAACCCGATTTCTTTCAACTACTACGCATTATTCTTTATGTTCTTCTCATATAATTGCTCCACCGCGTCCGCATTGGTCCCTAATCTACCGGACTACCTGCCAATACAAGACTACAAGCGACAATAAACGAAAGGTTGTGGATGCGTGCACATTTATTGTCAATCACCGTAAATGTACAACACAGTTGTTCAGATCAGTGCACTGGTTTCTTCCCATACAACTGATTGACAATGCAAATCATATCTTCGTTCATTGATCTTCATTGTCCATATGGATGGTCTGTCTTCGAAGAGTTTCTACAAAGTAACGGATAAGGTATTATAAGTAAGGATGTCAGTGAAGCAGATTAACATAGTGTTGCTGTTTATGTGGATAAAAATGAATAAGCAAACATTTATTGTGATTGCACAACAAGCGATAGCTTATGTTCGGAAGGCAACTTATGGTTGATGTGCCACACTAGATGTAACACAATTAACACGTTGTTTTAGTTTGCCAACGGAAGCACCTAGTTTTGGATAATAATCTGTCTTACCTGATCTGCGGACTTGTAATTTAAGTACATGTATTTCAGTTACGTGAAATGTGAGATGAAAAGAAATGTGATGACAGTTAATATGACGATGCACAGAATTATGTACTACACGTGACTCTCGCTCGTAATTTCTGTCGCATATTGTTAGGATCCTAATTCTATGATAGAATTGGGTATGCAGCATACAAATCTGAAAGCAGATATTTAAATATATACCTATGTTTGCGCAAAGACACCAGTAACGAATAAAAGTCCTCTATTATTTATTGAAGGTATTCAAAATAGGTGCAAAAATATTATCCGTTCCAGGAGGAATACAGACATTCACTAATGACACAAATAATCCGTTTCGTACAGGTGATGGAAGAATCGGCGGTAACCAGATGGATAAGCGAATAACTGGAATCGAGGTGATGATCGGAAAATGGGGACCATTTACCAAATAGCGTATATAAGACTGTAATGGACGTAAACACTATATAAAACTTAGATGTGAACACGAGGCTAAATGTGATGAAAATGAAAGGTGGTTTGTTTCGGGTTTTACTATAGTGAACGAATGTTTCCAATAGATGCGACCTGTCGTGTTGATCCAGGGAGATTCTGGGTTCACAGCGGAGATAATCGTGACAACAGATAAATTCGGAGATATGCTGAAATCAATGGATGACTGCCTTAGCCTTTTATTCTCCAGAAATCAGTACATAAGCGACAAGAAACGCAGAAAGAAAGCAGGACTCGTGACCTTAGAGAAACACTTTGTATTATTGATTCATTCGATTCCCATTGATTAAACATCAAGTGTACATGTGAATTTGAGGAGAGTGGAAATTATGAAGAACAATAAAAAGGATGAAACACAAAATACTATACAAAGAGCAAAGAGACGAAATTACGTTGCATGAACCGCCTACACTTCCGGTAAATAGTTGACACTGAACAGCGATCTATTATTTTCCATTGAACATATTCAATATTGCACAAAAACAGAACGACACCCAAAAACCGATCACTACAACCTACCGCGTTTTAAGTCATACCAAGATGAGCATAATAATTTATGATCGATTAATGCATTAAAACAAAATAAGGAAGTGAGGCATAAAAACACGTGGGCACTAACATCAACAACAGAAGTAGAGACATTGCAAGAAAGATACAGCACAGGATAATGTCTTGTAATTACCAAGAAAAACCCACTTATATACAAAGCCCATTTTCCCCCACTAACAATGGGGCTGTGTGCTGCTTGGGATATAAGGAGAGGAGAGCCAATGTTGACCAAGCATGATCAGAGAAAAATGGTAGTCACTCAATAACACATGATCTCACAATCACAGTAGGTTTGAGGGTCAGAAAGCAGACAGCATCAACCAGGCTATAATGCTCCTGAACGCAAATTGAATGTGGCATACTTACAAAAGGTTGATGCCATCGGTGACCACTGACCAACTCATCTACTCAAACATTACCGGACAACTCTTTCTTAATGACAGTCAGTTTGAGCAGCGAATGGAGATGATCAGAGTCGTCCATCCGAAAAACAAAATCACAAACACAGCAAAACGCCACTTACCGATACATACTGGGAAATAATATAGATTAACCGGATCAGTTCATCAGTCATAACGGTCTTCAGTTCGGGTGTTTTTCACAGTAAACATGAAACTAGGATGTATGCGACGTACACAGTTCTTGAATAACTGTTTAAAAAATTTCTCATTTCCTTGTGCAAGTTGTGGACGTCTGGTTAGTGTTTAATCGCATATACTGTGCTTCCTGTTGTCCATTTACGTTGGTTAAAGCCGTATATTAGGTCTCGTGAAGTTCACTCTCATATCTACACACCCCATGATAGGTTTCGTTCCAATACATTACCCAATTTGTCAAATCAGCTTTTCTGTTTGTATCTCGTCCTGTTGCAAATCTTCTCAGTTATTTGTCATTTGTCTATTTTCAATTGTTTCTTGAATTTGAAGTGCTTGAAGTTGCTTCCACCCAACGATGGTCACATACAATTGAAATTAAACACTGCATCACAAACGATATTCTATAGGTTAAGCAATTCTGTACGTGACACGAAGACTGTCATTTCGAACTCCCTTTTATTTTGTGTGCTTGGATGAAACGGGTATTGAAGTGTCATTTTGAGTACAGAGGAGTGACTCGGCGTTAAGAGAAACAAATATTAAACGACAGTGGATTATTATTTTTTTAAAGTGACCACAAACAATTGATCCATGTTGCAGGTTACATTATGTCTGCATTCCCATTGAGTTTGACCAGCAGCTATAAGCCGAAAAATACAATCAATAATCACATTCCTACTTAGAACGATTTACTGTCGTTGGTACCCATGAATGACACACGATAACTCACAACTATGGCCTAAGCACTTGTTAGGACTCAATGGAGAGGATTGTGTTAGGTCAAAGTGTACACTGCATTCTTTTCTGCTTGCCTCTGTGAATGTGGACGTGGAGCCGTTTAGTCCTAGTGCTTAACCCACAAACTGCTCTGAGGTTTTTTGCAAACGACCTTGATAGGACACGAAGACAAACAGACGATTTACCGGTGTCTAATTTCACTGTTTGCCAACAACAGTTCACCTAGTTGTCATGGCTGGGCATTTTAGTCACATATACGCACATCTCTTTTGATCCATACGTCTGCATGTGTACAGGGTCAGTTGCGACTATAATTCCCATCCTTGCGCGGTTGGAAAAAGTCAGTCCTCACAAGTGAGTTGCGGACCCATGTCTGTGAGTATAGTTTGGCACATTGCCAAGCTGCTCACTGTCGGCCTAAGAGGATCTCAGCCATGTGGACGTTTGGGCGCGCTGTCATTTCGACCTCCCGAACCAATAATGCAGACTCGTGTTGGAGTTGAGTTAGCCGCGTGAGGTTGTGAGCACGTACGCACACACACACACCAGTATGCAAGCGGACGCATTCAAGCACAGCTGAATATGCACAAATCAATCCGAAAACACAACCAACCAATACACAGGGAAAAACTTACAGTAAAATAATGAGCGGGACGATGGTTAGCTCGCCTACTCAGGTGTATGCCCATCAAACACTACGCGATCTGGACACGAGCCAAAGTTCACTAGTCTGCCCCCCTCCCGATCGTTCTCTCTCGCTCTCTTTGAGTGAGTGTCCGCTCCGTGCCGTGTAAACCAAATGTATTTACATCCGTTTTGCGGGTGGGGTTGGTTTGATCAACTGGTCTTCGTTCTCGGCATCACGTGAACTCATTCTGTTTGGGTGTGGTAAATGGGTTTGCGCTTTGCATGCTCCATAACAAGCAGTCACAGTCAATAGGCTATAAACAGCTGAATGGCGTACGTCAGTTCCATTTCATCCCGTTGGTGCCGAGCTTTGGGTAGGAAACTTAGTGATGAAGACGAGAGGCAGTTGGGGAGATAGATTTTGTGAGGGTTATTTGACCATTTAGTAAGGGAGTCATGTGTGGTAATGTGGTTTGAGTAAGTACTGTATGAAATTGCTTGTAACCAAAGTAAGTAGTGGTCGTCATATGAACCCGTCGATCGATAGGACTCAGTTGGGAACGACATACGCGAGGTTGTCCCCCGTCGGTTTGCATACTTTGCACAAAACTTCTGGTATACTGGGCGCGAGACCACTATCCTTGGGGTTATACCACGTTGACAACCTGTCGCCTCGAGATATTCCAACCTACTTTGTTCTGCCATAAACTGTGGGTACCTGAGAGCTTGAGATAGAAACGGTCAATGACCCCCATTGGCTAAGTGGTAACCACGGTGTGATAATAGACGTTTACAAACGTTTCTCCTTAGAAGTTGGCTTTCCGAGCAGTACTTTCAAGCTGATGTATATGAAAATATATTTATATACTGAGAAATAAATGACTATATCAAACCAGAACATTCCTCGTACTAGTTCCCTTTTTAATCAAAGCTCACCTTATGCCAGTCAGTAGATAATATTTTTCACCCAGATTCATCTTCTGGATACACAAGCTGTTTTCTGGTCTAACTTCATCCTTTAGAAAGTATCAATGGTTCTGTGAGTGACAGTATGTGTCAGCCAACAAGTATGAATCAGATAGTAAATTGACATGTGTGTATATAGAATAAGTCTTTGACTAACTTTTACCCACACCAGTGTCATTTCCAGAGTCATATCTCATCGATTAAGCTCTAACAATGGAAGTGATACGAAGTAAATTCCTATGGGACAAAATCCAACAGGAACTGCTAAGTAAAATCCTTTCGACAAATAATAGATTGGTCCAGCTGCTAGTTCAATTTGATAGCCCCGTTACCAGAGCCCTTCACAATGTCGGTCATACACAGTGTAAAACCAGTGAAGCATTAGTGAATATGCTAGTTTGGCTAGAGGATACTCTAAACTTCTCTGGCTAATTTGGTAGAAAACCAGCCGAAAAATGCAACTCAATGTGAAAGCTGTTATCGTACGTGAACGATACTCAGTTCGCAGTTATGTGCAATTCTTTCCCATCTGTCTGGTAGAGTGATAGTTGCATCACACAGGCAATGTGTGTCTGTAACCAAGCCTTTCGAAGTAAGGCACTACTGTTGTATTTGACTATGCTAGATTTGCTGAAATAACACACGGTAAGGCAGTACACAAACTTGCATGGTGTTATATCGTTAAAATGTGAGAAAAACCTTGTAGGTTTTCTGATTGATGGATCGTACAAAATCGGTTCAATGACTACGCTATTCAGTGAGTAGAAAGTAATAGAGAACGTACTCCATGATAATCATCATCATCATCATAACAGCCATGAGCCTGACCAAAAGGTACTGTGGCTCGGGCCGCCGCTCACCTCAACAGTGACGTGGAATATCCTAGAAGAAAACGTTACTAAGAAGGGTGAAAACTATTGAGAAAAGACTAAGAGGAAGAATTAGAAATGGTATGGATACAGGTAAGCGATTGACTGCGACACATCGCCATCTCGGATAGCGTCTTTAACCAGCGGTTTGAGTGATCACGAGGACCCCATCTAGGCAGGTAACACCTACCCACGTTGCTCAATGGAGCAGTCAAGGTCTTCATATTTTGTGACCACGTTGTTGCTTGACCACCACGTGGTTTGACCCAACTGTTGGTGGCCTCAGCATATAATGCCCGGTACGGCAAACGATCAGATGACATACGGAGTACGTGATCCAACCATCGCAAGCAGTGCAAAGTAAATAATTGACCAATTGATCGCGCATCCCGAGCGTTCCGGAATACGCGTCGGCGAACTACCACATTACTCACGCGATCAGTCCACTTAATATGGGCCAGTTGGCGGAGACAACGGTGGTCAAACACAGCAAGCCTGTTGATATCTTCCTTGTGAACAGGTCACGTTTCCGAACCATACAACAAAATGGAACGCACATAGGCATTATATACTCTTCCTTTCAGCAATAACCGAACGTCTATTCGAAGCCACGGATGACGCAGTTTGGCAGAGGCGACTCGTGCTTTTGCAAACCTCGTTGATATCTCATCAGCAATATAACAGGATGACGAGATAGTGCTACCCAAGTATGTGAAACTGTCCACAGTCTCAAGTGGATTACCTGGAATGAAGAAAGTAGGAGTTGAAGTGCCCCAGTCTTGAAGCAACACTTTGCACTTTGAAGGTGCAAAGCGCATTCCATACAAACCAGCTCGGTCGCTCAACCTGTCCAGCATGGTCTGCATGTTTTCGGCAGAGGGGCTAAGTAAGACAATGCCGTCCGCGTACTCCAGGTCGGTCAATCTAGCTCCAGGAAGAAGCTCAACACCAAGCCCACTGTATTCCCGAAGCGCACCCTCCAGAATGTGGTCCATGACAGAATTGAACAGGAAGGGGGAAATCGGATACCCCTGACGAACACCACTAGAAGTGATGAACGCCCGAGACAGTTGTCCATAAACTCTCACCCTGCTTGCAGAGTGAGCATACAGTGATCTCAACGGATTCACGTATTTCTCTGGTACTCCCTTGCGGAGAAGGCAGTTCCAGAGAACGTTACAAGCAACTGAATCGAAAGCAGCCTTGAGGTCCAAAAAGACCACGATTGTCGGCTGTCTGTAACTGTACCGATGTTCCAAGATCCGTCGCAAGGTAAAAATATGATCAACGCAGCCTCGACCGGATCGGAATCCTGCCTGTTCTTCGCGTATCTGACTTTCTCTGGGCTTAGTGAGCCGACGTAAAATGAGACCAGTGAGTAACTTGGACGCAACAGACACCAAACTGATGCCTCTGTGGTTGTCACATTGACTTCGGGCCCCCTTTTTAAAAACGGGAATGACTGTTGATAGGCACCAATCACGAGGCATCTCTTCAGTCTCCCAGATCGTCTGGAGGAGTTTTGTAAGTTCTGATATCAACCTCTCCCCACCATCCTTGAAAAGAGAAGGAAGGAGGAGGTCTGGACCAGAAGCCCTATTACGCTTTAAAAACTTGAGCTCCAGGACCACTTCTGCTTCTGACGGAGGACCGTCTGGAATGCAATAACTGACTATTCGGGTCCCGTCGCCCACATGATCTGGTTGCGACCAGCTGAACTGTTCTTCAAAATGTTCAGCCCATCTGTCAAGTCGGCGCGACTGACTGGTAATAAGTGAACCAGCTTTTTCACATGTGTTCTCACTTACACCGACTCGACGGCCAGTACAACCCCGGATCAGGGAAAAAAGCTTTCTGCTATTCCCAGATAAAAAGACTTTTTCCATCTCTTTTGATTGTTCGACCAAGTATTGCTCACGGTCTTTGCGCAAGCTTTTAGTCAGCTTGCGTTTAAGTTCTCGACGGTCATCATCATATTCCGAACCAGGTGGGATCGAGCGACGCTTGTTCATAAGGTTTATCGACGTGACAGAAATCCAGTTCTGCCGCAACTGAACAGCCCCGTCGGAGCATGGCTGTTCGCAACATACCTTCATAGCTTCGGCGATTTGTTCCCAGTGTTCATTAGGATCCTTCATCTGACTCGAACTGGGCAACTTCTTCACCAACGCCTTTTGGTAAGCGTTCTTTACATCCTCATCGCTCGAATGCCAGTTGAGCACTTTGCATTTACGAGCGTATGTCCTCTGGGCAAATGATAAAACAAAACGGGCACGCACAACAGCATGGTCCGAGTCCAGGTGGTTACTCCAAAAGGCACGACAGTCCTTAACAGAGTGGCGCCACCTGTAACTAACTGCTATATGATCCAACTGTGTCCACGGTTGGGGGGCACACGGAGGTCTCCAAGTGACACAGTGCTTTCTTCTGTGTTGGAATGCCGTGCTCGAAATATACAGACCGTGGGATGCGCACAGCTGCAGCAGTCTTTCGCCATTATCAGTGCGTTATGCCCGGACACCAAACATACCTCCTAGCCGCTTCTCCTCCAGAGAAAGACGACCAAGCTGAGCATTAAAATCGCCCGCTAGTAAGATGATGTCTGAGTGTTTAGTTTGCCTCAGAATGTCAACGAGGGCGTCATAGAACGCATCCTTGGTAGCATCCGGACAGCTGTCCGTCGGAGCATACGCCGATATAATGAAAACACAACGGTATTCTGATTTGCGTCGACAGACTTTTACCGATGTATTGAGTCTGACAGCGCACAAGCGACTGTTCATTGGGATCCAATCGAGCAAGCATTGCTCTGCTCTGGAACTCAGTGCGATTCCCACTCCAGCTTGACTGCAAGATTCAGCTTCAGCGTCACCAGAAACCTTGAGATAGAAGCGCTTGGAACGACAGTTTTCTGGGGCTGAGCTCAAACATATAATTGTGCTAGAGTCGTAGACTCGTGTCTCCGACACACAGCACACATCAATACCCAGACTTGAGAGAGTACCTGCCAGGGCAACTTGCTGACCGACTTGTCGGAGAGTGCGGACATTGAAGGCGCCAATGTTTACCAGTTGCCTTGGCCTCAGAAAACAATTATCGCCCGAAGGCATATGGAAGGCAGAAGGATTAGGGGGTAAAACAGTAGGAAAAAGTCGAGATCGGTTAGTAATGTCACTGTCGAGAGAACGATAACTTCTGATACTTCCCGGTCGTTTATGCTGCGGAAGGGGGTTGACTTGAGGGACCCCCCCCCGAGTCTCTGACTCAAAAGTCTGACTTGCGAGACAACAGGATATAGGGTTTTTTGGGGGGACCCCACCCGGAGCCAGTGATTCAAGAGTCTGACTCGCCTGACAGTGAGAGGCTTGCTTAGCCCGAGGGCGCAGTGAATAAGACAATGATGTCTCGTTTTGAGCACTGCTGCGCGCAGTGGATGTACTCGAAGCTACATCAGACTTTTGAGAGATAGCGGATGTTTTTCGACCGTATTGGATAATACGCCGGCGGTCACGGTCAACCGTTGGGCGATCGGAGTGCTCTTTGTTTGAGGGTACCTTTTCTAACCCCCTTCTTCCTGATACGGAAGACATAAGTGCCGCAACTATGAAAATAGTTCTGCTGTATGCCCATAGGATCGTGCCTCACTACCTAAGCACTCCTACGCGGTCAGTAGTGCGACATACAATCCTATGAGTGTAACTGCTTTTCGTCTGACTGCTCCCCTTTGGCCTGTCTGACAAGGTTGCACCTGGAAGGACCGGAGTCCTAGTCAGCATAGCCCGCCGGATCAAAACAGTACACAAGCCCGACCAGCTCGCCAAGGTAGCAGTATAGGTCACTCGGGAAGATGTTTCACTGGAAACATGATCGGAATGCCACCTAAGCCTGATGTACCTTATAGAAGAAAGCAGCGCGTGCTTATTCGGGTAAATTTTAAAAATGGGGACTCTGCTTAATGGATAGCTAATAGACTGAACCAGGTAATCAATAGGAGTTATGAGGCAGTTCAGCGCCATATTCATCCCATCACATCCCCAATTCTCCGGTTGTATAACAAAAACGGTCAGCGCAGACCTATACTATTTCATCTGTTCATCAGGTCGAATGTCCAGGTAGCATTCGAGTCGAATCCGGGAACACCATTAACGGTGGTTGGGGCACGGGGAAAAAGGAACAGTTATGAACGATATCCTCGTTCACTAGGTCGAAAGTAAGCATCAGTTAAACACTGATCAGGCCTTCCAAGTGGTCTAACGCGTGCCAGGTAACCTAACAGATACCGAACGAGGGCAGTTTGTACTACAGAGGTAAGTGGAATCAAGCTGTCTGACCCAGTAGCTTTTAATCAGAAGCGGTTTGTTCTGGTGCTGCGTCTATCCTGGTCTCAGATCGACCGATCGTTGATAAGTTTGCGTGGTTAAGCCAATGGACGAGCGTTAGGAACCAATCAGACCATCACCAACTGATTGACAAGTGATTTAGTTTTTCCATAACAGATCCCATAGATACTGCTGTCTAACTCTATATACTCCTTATATAACTGACAAATTGTCGAAACCATGTGCTTGCTAACATAACTTTAGTCTCCAGGCCGTGTAATCATCAGACCCTTTCCGGTAAGGTGAAACTATCTTTCAGATTTCATAGCTAGTTTTAACCAGTTGCTACTTTTCTATGTGTTGAACTGTGCTGACCAGTAATATGCTTATTATGTTTAGTGAGCTGTTTCTGGATTTATTTTTTTCTATCTGGTTATCTTTCATTCTTCTCAGAAACTTTGTTTCAAATCTATATTCACATTGTCCGATTTTCCCAAATCACTGTGCTCACTGATTATCATTCTCTCTAAACTGCTCAACATAGGACCTGGTGGGCATAAATATGTTACGAGTTGTTCTGTCTTCCACCCTCTTATAAACTCATATAAACTGCATCGTTTAATGGTTCATTTGATGTAAAGTAGTCAATATGACTTTCGTTACACACTTCACAAATAAACCCATGTGACTGAAAACATTTCTTAATAAATCTGTACAAGTTCTTTAATGAAACGTGGATACCTGATGGACAGAACGATATAAACCACGGAACAGGTGATACATATTTTACCGTTTAAATAAATTCAAACGACCAATCATAAACTGACAATAAATTTCGATGTGACAGTAATTTTTCATTTCGCACAAATTATTGGATGTTTTTTCTTGTCTATTTAAGTGTGACTTGTAATTTGTAATTGTTGAACTATCTATTTTATAGCAGAAAAATGCCAACATTCATTCTTCATTTACACCATTTTGATTGGTAATTCTTCCATATCTCGATAAGCGTAACCGATGTGGGTACATTGTTTAGTTTCACTCACAGCATCTCCGGTCATTATCCCTGGTGCATATGCTGAAAGTAAACACATAATATATAATCAAACTCTTCGATTCACGTAAATTCAAGTTTAGAAATTTCTTTGTGCACCTTGGGAGGTGAACATTCAACATATTCACAAACAACTGATCAACATACAAACTATTTAATACGTTTTTCATTCTAGTTTTGTAGTCACTTCTTTCTCGGAAATGTCAGGAGTAATGAGGAACTGTGCTAAGTAGGGGAAGACAGATGGTGATATATAGATTTGAAGGGGACCTAGTTGTTGTAGTGGATATACAATCAGAAAGGCTCAAATGAAGCGGATGGTCGAACTCGAACAACATTTTGAAGGTAAACGAGGTGCATGCCTTAAAACGTTGAAACACGACAAGTTCAGCGAGATTACAATTAAGAATGTTGCTACAGTTAGACAAGTACTTCATGGATTTAGAAAGATATAGAATATGATTGATTACAGCCACGTTTATTAAAATTCCGGTGATTCTTTCAAACCGCTACCTTACAGATCATAAACTGAGGGAAGTTTGTAAGTTATTTGGTAAGGTTTTTCAGTTTATACTGGGAGTTAATATTGAAAGAGTGGTAAACTAGATTTACCACTCTCTTAGTTCATGATCATGATCATCAACATCATCATCATCATCATCAGCCTTGAACCTGACCAGAAGGTATTGTGGCTCTGGGTGCCCCTCACTTCAAGAGTGATGTGAAATATCCGAAAAGAAGAAGCATTACTGAGAACGCCATGGAGCAGTAGTAATAATAACAATAATAAAAGAAGCCTTAGCGGATGAACTAGAGATGGTATGATTGCAGGTACGCCATTGATTGTGGCACAGTGCCAGTTGCTTCGGAGAGAAAATGGGATTCTGCACGTACAAAAGAAGACGGATTATCTGAAGATGCTTGTTTGTTATGTCATATTCTTTGGTATAAGTGATCCCACTCGGGAGCACAGAGAACAAACCACTTTAGGGGATTCAGTCCTGATTTCTTTCAACTTAAAGTTGAAACCTTTTTTTTACTGTAGACACCCTATAATTGTGTGAACAATGATAACTACAGGAGTCTTCATGGGCAAAGATCTTTGAATTAGAAAACTGTTCACTATTTTTGTCACTCAGAGATTCAGAGTTTTTCTCCTCTTAACATGTTTCACTGCTCTCACCGACTGACAAGTTGCTATATATAATCTATGGTTCTGTGCCGTAAATATGCACACCTTATGACCACTTCTGTTTTTGTTTGGATTTCTCTGACAGGCATAGAGAAACATGATTTGAACTTGGTATGTTCAAATTGTAAACTGTAGTGGTTATTCACTGAGTTATCAATATTCTATGCATTACTCATAGTTACTCTTGACCTATAAATTTTGTTTATCCAATTAATAAGGCGTGGACGCATTCTAACGCGTTTCTATAGGCTGATTTTTTATGGGAGTAGTATAGTGTAAATTGAACTGTACTTGTGACCCTGAGTGCTATTGAAGACAGACACCAATAAGAAGATGAACCTTGCTATGATGTACCTATAATCTAATAACCACTCGGTTCCATCAGTGAACAAACTCTCGGTAGCTGTGAAACCAGACACGGCGATCTATAATCATTGTCCTGCGCACTTTCGAGAACCACACCTAAGAAGTCTGATTCGTGTGAACGCACTTTTGCCTGTTGTCTAATCAATACGGCTGCATCAAACTAGGAGCCATATACGATTGCAGAGTATGGTGAACGATGTGCTACATATGAATCAGCATGCATTTAGTATAGAAAAGTTCAGAAATCAGACAACGCAAATGTTCATTACATCCACGCTGTGAATCACTAGCATCGGTGCTCAGGTGCACACGCCGCTGACTGGCTAGTCGACGGCAGATAAATCGCATCATTTGTATACATCTTCATTGCATTCCGTCACAGTGATTTAACGAGAATGTAGCAGTACAAACATAGAGTGCCCACCTGAAAGCTCATGGTTACAATCATACTGAAGATAACTTAGACCTGCTAGAAGATTTGATGAGCTGCTAAGATTTTTCGGTTCACTAAAATGGCCGCGGCTGAGGAACGTTTACGAGTGTCTCACAAAGAGAAGAATCGTAGTGTGCCAAATTTACAATACTTCACTCTCGAACGGATGTCCAAGCTACATATGTCTGCAAGGCCCATAAAGTTACTTATTGTTACTATTATTAATCGTCTGTTTGGGAACTGCAGAATAATTTACACGGAAGATGGTTAATTTTTTAATCCCAACTCCATCCACCTCACCAATTACGCCGTTTGTTTCTTACGAGAAGATGTATAGTGTCCATGGTCAACTGAAATGAAGCTCTGCTCAACAGTAGAGACAACATACCATTTGTGCGATCTATTGACACGGAAACTTACGAAATACACATAGGTGTTATGATAATGGATCGGTCACGATCTGGGAATATATTCTTGGTGGTTTAGTTGATGGCAGACAGCCAGCTGTGGTTCACATGTAAATGCAGATTGGCAAGTTACTTTCACCTGTCTGCCATTAACTGGCACTGGCATCCTCTACTAAACCGTTCAAACCAAAGCACTTTCGGTTTATTCCTTAATCTAAGTCACTGTTTACTGTCATCCTGTACAGGTGCAAATAACTAGCAGGAGCCACTACACCTATGTATATGTAACGCCTATTACATCGTCACGTTACGACCCGCTTTATTTTGTAGTGACCTGTGGTTATGGATGACAGTACCTACGCAGCACATTCTTCATATCGCATTCTTCACATGTATCGGAAAACTGTCACGTCTACATGCAGCCACAAGTCCGGACGGCAGATTTGTGTACAAAATCAGTTTAACCTACTCTGTTTGCCCAAGCTGACCCCGGCCGTCACAACCGCATCAGTACACGTGTATGCCATCCTATCAGTTAGTGAGTTCAATTTGGGCACAAAACTGGTAAACTGCTTGTGGTTGATATGAGGTCATCAGTGGCTTGACCTGAAACTAGGCTGACCTCATAATGGACACATCGTTGTATTGAACTCCAAAATGCCTCAATGAATATTCTATTAATTCTAACTCTAACAGTGACCTCAATCTGTGTATTGTCTTCATCACGCGACTGTAGACCGACGGTTTGAGAGTTGACTTTAATAATTGAGACTGCGACTAATTAACATCATGATCTAAGACAGCAAAGACTAACGGATTTGTAAGTATCTGACAGACGGTATACATGAAGCTGACTGTCTATCCGTTTAAAGTAAATTCACAGTCCAACCTAAAAAAGTTGCTCACACTGGATTACAAACGTTGGAATACCTCCGCAACAAATGTGGTACAAAGTAACTAGATAATTTTGGGCGTAGTATTAGTTTGTATATTTTATTCAACCCAGATAATCGATTTGTATTCAGATTAACGCAAAATTACGAGTAAATTGCAGTGGTATACTTTTCATCCACTTCGGATGGCCCTCATAATCGAACTCGTACCCTAGAAGCGTGTAGTGTTACGGTGTGCTGTCAAAGTAGTCCCATTATCAGTTTGCAACGTTTGACATATTGATAACTCGGGTGGGCCGGAGTGCTGAGTATGGTTTGAAGACCCAAGATGGCACCGTATGCTGTTTACTACTCAGAGGTTTTCTGACTTTTAATTCTTTTGTACAATTCACAAGAAGGATGGATATGAGTTGCAGATCAGACAAAAGTCCCATAAGAAGCGTTGTAAGTTTAACGCACACTTGTAAAACAAAGCTGGCTTAGGTCATGAGTTGCTGGATTTAGAACATTTACGGGTTCAGTTAGATTAACTGGATTAGTGATGCAAAGTTCACATTGTGGAACGGCTATGGAAAACTCTCAATACTGAAGGGAAAAGATCAATCATCAGTTAAAGTGTTCACATTGTTCAGAAAGTGGTATGAATGAATAGGCAAAGTGAACTGTACACCTGTGACCAGCCAGACTCCTGAATAATTATAAAGCCTTATCGACAGAGGGAGAGGGTCGAACAGGCCAAAATGAAGTACGGGATTCGCTGCCTTTCCTAGTGAGCAGGCCTAAACAACATTGGAAACTCCTGGAACTATTTAGATCACAAGGTAGAAGAACGAAACCTTATACATATTCACGGTGGTTTGAAATACGCCTTAAAAGAGGCTCGGAATAATACATCTTAGTTTGATTAAGAGTTGGTTGGATGAAAAAAGCACGGGGGGACAACACAAGCCATGTAGATCACTGTTCATTTTCCCCCAATAAACCTGAGAAGTATATCCAGCTGGAACTCGAGCTTTTTTGGTCGAAGTTACCTTATGCCCATGTAATTCGTACAGTGAATATTATTTAACGAGAATGCTCGTTGCCAGATTTGGTTCAGTACGTATGGAACGGTTGTACATCTTCTTGATCTACGCTTAAATTCCACGTACAGCTTGTTCCAGCTTTGCCTAGCCTCGGGACAGCCTGTCCGAATTTACAGAGCGTGTTCGATCACGATTACGATTGTCCACTAACGCGACTGAATCATTTACTTACAACTCAATCTCAACCAGTTCTCAAGGTAAGGTCCGGATCATGTCCAGTTCTAAGGTTTGGTCGTTGGCTGATTGTCGCCTACTCACGTGACTTGGTCGTACAAGGGGTCTACCGATCAGAGTACTACCACTCGAGGGGTATGGCGTACTTAAACAACACATGAATCTACCAGGTTTGATTGGTTCAGCAAACAGGCTTGACCTTATGATTGGCCTATTCAAGTTTGTGGTGGTTAGGTGATTGTTGCACGTCTCGGTCAGTTGCGCGCACTCACCTCCCGGCCAGAGACCCCCGTTTGGCACCGCGTGACGCGCCATCAAGCTCATAAAGTTGGAGTGCTATATGGGCGTCACCCCCCTATATACTACGCACCTGCAATCTTTTCACATGCACGTGCGTGTTGTGTATGTGTGTCTCCGTATGTGCGCTGTTATGTCCACGCTCTGGGGTCAGCACAAGTTGGATGCCGTGAGCCTCGGAGCTGACAATCCGAAGGCCATACTAGAGACTTTATCGTCGTGGTGTGAAGTAGTGTTCACAGTACGTTAGTTGTTTTGTCCACGTCGCGTCCTCTCCTCCGGTCGGATACGACAGCAACAACAACGAAACGGGAGGCTGTGGAAACAATGGAACACGTTCTGCCCATGCCCACCGAATCGGACCATCCGATCTGCAGCAGTGGAGGAGGCACCCATCTTTTGCATTCTGCTGTTCGGCCTTTTGAAGCCACCAGCTTTCCCGAGCACATTTCACAACTGATTAGTGGTGTGCATACGACTTGCACAAACGAGTCGGTCGTTCCCACAACCAGCTTGCACGCCACTGAACGGGCACGTACGGGCCTGGCGTTTGCCATGGATTTGATCCGTATGGTAAGTGTCGCGCCGCTTTCGGATCTGGGCCACTCCAGTCCGAACTTGTTTCCGTAATCATCGCATGTCTGACATGTACCAACACAACATCTATACGCAATTCTGTTTCCGTTTTTACATGCGCCGGCAGGCCTAATACACAATCGTTTTGGCACTCGTGCATGAATGCACACGTGCACGCGTAGTTACACGCATACCAGCATCAGAACAGCTTTCCACATCGGATCACATCAACCTGTTATTGCTTGCTCGGAGAGGACACGGAGATGTGCGAACAAGTATACACCGATCTGAGTGATCGGTTCGAACCGAAGCTTGACCAAACAGATATAAGCATTGGTGCGCCTCATTTGTTGACTGAGCTCTTGACTGCTTGTCTACGTGCATTACCCCATATATGAGATCTCTTGTACCAGTCGTTCTGAATGCATTTCGATCCTTTACTTCCAGCCCAACAACGAATACGTCGTCCCACACTGCAAACAGGAGAGCGGCACAACACCAACACGATCGGTTTCGCGAAACGCACTTACTTGCTCTCCGACTGTCACATCCACTCCGGGAACTTTCTCGCGATTACCTACCAGATTCAATCTTAGTCCTACGGTCTACACAGACCCTGAGTCAAATGGGACACTTCGTGCGGAGCCAACCATGGATACGGCAATGCCACCAAAGAAACTCACCAGTGACGACATCCCTGTGTTGTAAGTTCATTTGACTGTTTTGATCATGACCCTCAACGCATCAGCCGACGTGACGAATAGACGGCCCATTCTACCATAGATTTTACGTACCCTTTCCGTTCTTCTAATATTCTTGTTTGACCGATCGCTAGACATCTGCGAGTTCAGCTAAGCGCGGGATGGTGACGCGCAACCCATATATTCGTTATACTGCAAGTTAAAAATGAACATCACTTGATGTTTTCTGTCGGATGGTGTAATTTACGTAATTCAAACTGTGAGTCGTTCAAGAACGCATGACCATTCAGGATAGTTTCGGCTGAAAACCACATACATTCTTCGGAATAACACCGACTACTCACTAGAACGTAATGTCGACGATCTGGTTAGAAGTGATATACAGCTAATTAAACCATACTGAATGCATGTCAGACTGCTCGGATGTCCGATTAATCAACTGTATGGGGACAGTCAACATCACTTAGAGGCATGACATGCACTCCTGCTGTTAACTTCTGCGCAGGTGCATTTGTTTCCCGATGTCGATCTTTTCGATGACTTTTCTTGAATACATGGTTTATACTTGGTTTATGTAACCTACTTTTGTGATTGTGTAGAGATGCCAAACTTCCGGAATCCTTATGCGTTCAGCTGCAAAAAGGGTCACAATCGACAAATTGAGGGCTAAGGGTTATCCATTTTAGATCCGTTGGGCGATCAGTATACGGATGAATTTTTGCCAAAGTGTATTGAGTGGACAGCGGAAGTCATTTGCATACCATGTCTCTAAGCGATGTTGACCGTCCCCATACAGTTGATTAATCGGACCTCCGAGCAGTCTGACATGCATTCAGTATGGTTTAATTAGCTGTATATCACTTCTAACCAGATCGTCGACATTACGTTCTAGTGAGTAGTCGGTGTTATTCCGAAGAATGTATGTGGTTTTCAGCCGAAACTCTCTTGAATGGTCATGCGTTCTTGAACGACTCACAGTTTGAATTACGTAAATTACACCATCCGACAGAAAACATCAAGTGATGTTCATTTTTAACTTGCAGTATAATGAATATATGGGTTCCACGTCACTATCTCGCGCGTAGTTGAACACTTAGATGTTTAGCGACCAGGTGAGGTTCTTATTTATCAAATGGGAATACTAAAGGGCCAGATAATACTCTCAAGCGACGGACAGTTCTGCAGTAGTGGTGAAAGTTTGCTTCCAGCAAACAAACTCCGTCTAGGAGACTTTTTAAATGTAATCAGAAACCAGCCAATTCGTGTTGGTTCTGAACACATCGAATCCGATGGAGTTAAATTATAACGACGCCAACCACCATTTACATGGTTGCGGGTATGAAATACTACTGTTAAGGCTTGGGCAGCTTTTATAATTAGTCGGGAATTCGATTTGTATAAATTGCACATCACTACTATTGGAGCACAAATTTTGCAGTGTTTTAGCCACACCTGATACTAATTGGTCTATATACATTTTAGTATATAACATGGTGACAAATATTTTATAGTGTAAGACATTTATTAGAATATTTATCGATATGGATAACACCACATGATTAGCTGTATTCGTTAGTCTAGAATTTGTTATCAGGCCGCATTGCTTCGACGTTACACTGCAGCTTTTGGGTATAGCCTATAATATCTAGTCACGTCCTGTAAAATTATTTTATTTGGTCTGATTTGCTAATCAGATACAGTATTTCTAAAGGATCTAGTTTATCGAGAACATTTAATGTGGTCGCTTAAACTATGACAACAAACCAGTCAGCTCTGCCATCATCATAGTGTGGCGACCACACTTCTCTTTTGCAACTCATCTGGGAGTGTAAAAACAAGGATCTACTAATCAGAGAATGAGATAATGTGTAAAATATGTAGTTGAACTGTCCGAATCGAGAAGTAAAGAAATGTTTGGAATAGTAACCTTGGGAATTTGTTGTCTAACAATTGTCTTGGCTAGATCATGAATGTCAAAAACGGATGTTAGTGAACATCTAATGGAATAGGCTAGGTTATATGACCAACCGAAAAAACAATCAATACGCCTGTATATTAAATTATGGTCTACATGTCAGGTGCTCAAAAAATGAGTAAATAATTGCTTCATATCTCTATTAATTGGTTATGCCGGAGACGCCGCACGAAGGTTCCAACTAACTGCACTTAAAGCACGGAAGAACTCTGGCCTCGATTGAAGAATCCAGTCGAAAAAACTTGTTTAATGCATGCATCCGTACTCTACATGCACGCGCACGATGCCTTTTGCCCACAGTAATAACCCATGAAGATGGTGTAGTGTGGACCGGAGGTTTTTTTTCAAGTTGAACGCCACTCCCATTTGACTGCCACTTCCATATGCTGTAGCTCATGACGTCGTCACGCTCAGTTTGTTTTGATTCATTTAAGTGAACTAACGTAATTATGTTCTAGACTAGAAGCCAAATAATCCCCATCCATGTATATGTGGTGAATGTGGTTAGAGTGTTCTTACGATAGTTTTTATCATCCCTCAGCCTGACTCTCAGGTTGTACTCATCGTATCCCCGTTTATGGATATAGAACTCTAAATTACGCCCTAAGTTTTAAATCTTTGGTCAATGGTTTTTAATCACCCACCAGCCTTATTAAACCGTCAGCTCTTTGATTCGTAATATGTCTACTACTGAAACTGAATAGCAGCATGTTTACAGAGTGGCAAATCAACATCTGTATGCATGGCTGAATGAGTTGTTACCTTCTCGTTGGCACTGAATTTTCAACTTTATTATTCACATACCTTGAGTGCTGTTCTTATTAGCAAAGGATACATGATAGGACGTTGGCACAGTTGACAGCGTCATTCATTTGATGACGGGAGAGTGTAACAACTGCTTTTAGGATACAGGAGGAAAGTCTAAAAGCATCCCAGATCAGCATATTGGCAAGGATCTTTGATTGCCCACTCAATCACAACTAATGTACGGTGGATCGTGCAAGTTAGACCTAGTGACTTATACCGCATGATCATTCCAGTTTAGTGTCTCTCGTGTACGTGACCATTCCGACTTGAAATTATGAAGGGAGATGTCGTCACAGACTGTTCAATGAGTATGCAAGAGAAGAAGTTCAATAGCACTGAATTAGTACCTTCATATCGATGTCAACCTGTGCGGTCCATCGCATAAACCAAATTGCGCGATTCTTTTTTGACTGAGGAATTTCCAGAGGAGTACGCTAGAATGCTATATGAGATGGTAGATGAGAACCCAGAGTTTTCACTGATGAAACTCAATGGAGTCTTTTCTATAAACGATTTCGGAGTGAGTCACAGCGTACACGGTTACCGGATGAAGAAAATAACCGTAGACTTTTACAGAACGAAATTGCACTGGAAGTAAACAGAAGGCGGTTGAATCTTTGTAATGTCTATGAGGAGCTGTTCTATCCCATTTCGAGTGCACATGGAGAAGACCATCTATCATATATAGTGCTCTTGACCAACAAAACGATAGAATGTCTTTGTCGCGTCTTTGTCTTTGCACGCTCAGGGGAATTCAGTTTAACGTTTTGGTTTAGGTATAGACTGAACATAAACCACAATTGATCGCAACTGTTTTGGCTTACGTTTCGGCTATTGTGGTCTTTTTTCCACTGGTGTCACATAAAAGTAGGCATTTAACAACGTCTTAGTTTGATGTCAGGACAAAATAAGCTTGTAGCAATTTGGAATATTATTTACAAATGGCCATAATCAAGTGAACAAACACGCATAGGAGGATACAGTATACGAACTCCATAATAGTGCACTTTTCAGTTTTATTTAAGAAGACTATGTTAATTTGAAAGAGTAAATTCATCGGTCAGAGTTCAAGGTTAGACTCTATCGCAGTCATTTTGTAGGATCGCAGTTCTTGGTCGTGATTGTGGCTCTTTTTCAATGACGGTTTACAGTTCGTCGATATGTGAAACTTGGAACGGGTAGTTCTATCCAGCAGTTTAATTAAGTCACTTAAAAAACAGTGTTATGTATGCGGACTGACTCATCCATCTGGCTCTTGTGGTGGATTCTATATGACATAGTGAGTTGGTTGGTAACAGTCTGAACGTGGGGTTTGTAGTACAAGTTTGTGATGTCTGAAGGCATTTATAAAAAAACTATTATCCGTTGGACCACATATATCTACTTCTTCAAGATATCAGCAGGAGAGATCGAGAAGATGAAAACTAACATGTGTGGTGCAAAACAATGGTGTTTTCTCTAAAATGAGGATTCGGTTTATGTGAATTTTACTGCTGATTAGTCAAAATGAAATGGGTGCATCTCTCATGTTTCATTTGCCAGGTATTTTGTTCAAACAGCTGAAATGAGTTGGATGTCAGTAAAATTTTGCGTAATATATTATTATTATTATTCTATGTATGCCGTACTGTTTTTAAAAGTACTCGGTAGATTATGATTTAGAGAGTAGATAATTTAGAAGGTGGCTGAAAGGCGTAGAAGCATGACTTATTGAAAAAATGTGTCTACTAACGACGAAAAATCCCGTAGTTTGTTGGATGGATTTGATCCTTATCAATTCCAGCTTCATCCTTTAGACTTGCACGTGGTCTGTGAATACTACTACTCAGCTGCATACATCCAGCAACCCCTTTTACCCGTTTATATGACGTAATGGTTAACACAGTGCGCGATGGTCAACAGGTTTCTTTCAGACGAGTTGAGTTTGTGAACTGCACTGGATTTTATACGTTACCCTGGAGAACTAGACGATCAGTTGAACAAAGCTGAGAACCGTAACGCCTAATTAGTTCGAGTAAAATGAGTGAAAATTACACAAACAATCAGGTGGTTGTTGCTATTGTGCGCTACGTCAGATCAAATGTGATCTACATCAAAGTTGCAGGAGCATACTAGGTGACCTAGAACCCACTGAGTTAACACAAACTCAACTCAATGGTAATATTGTGGTCGGCTTCAACTATCTTTTGACAGTCGTGGTTTTGGCGAGGATTTACAATTAACTAAAGTATTGCTACAAACGGAGGGACATAGTCTAAGGTGGTTGCGTGTCCCTTAACACCGCAACTAAACTGATGGTAACGACAATAACTAAAATAAACTTATCGCAGTATCCCATGTTCGGACTGGAGATTTGGACATGTGTGACCTAGGTCATGTATGCATACATAAAATATGTATGCAGAAACAACTCACGTGTACACGATATATTGAAAACCAATAGCATTTTATTTACGTTCAGCTGTATCCATCCCCCACCATATCAAACTAGTCCCATGCCGGCAGTTGTAACAAACGTTAGATTCTGTTTTGTATACATCAAGACAGATCAAAGTCGATGGAAGTCTTTGTTAAACAAGATGAACCATACCATACTCCCACCCCGGAAGGTGATCGTGTAAACCACACACCCAAGGGCTTTACTAGTCATGTGTACGCGCGATTTGGGACACAGCGTAGTCACACGCGCACCGGATAATATGGGACGATAGTTTGTGGTGACGCATACGGACAAACAAATCGACCGACGGGCGAGTATGGTACCACTCGATAGCAGTTTGGTCCAAGGATCGCCACCATGGATGGCCGATCTCTGTTATTCCCTGTAAATCTAACCTGCTATGCTTGATGTGATTGGACTCACCAGGTTAACCACCTTACTCTGTTGCTTTAGTGTGACGGAAACTTTTCATTTAAGTTCCGGTATGTAAACTCCTTTTATATGGCTACAAATGTGGTTTGTTTATACGGCTTATGTTCTAAAATGTATGTTTTTGGCACCAGTATATTCTTGTTATTGCGGGTAGGTGGTTGATGCACTTCACAAGTATTTTTTTGGAACGAGTTAAGCTTGTTTACGGACAAGTATGTTGAGTCCGTTGTCAGCATTCTCAAACGGAGGCAGATCATCTCCCATGGAGGCAGATCAGTGTATACTTATTACATGTGAGCGTTTATCTATTTAGGGCAGTGATTGAGCCTCAGTGACGGGTAGATTCAGTCAATGACTGAGATACCTTCTATCCCGTCAAGCATTCGGTGGACGTCAAAATGATCCACTGACCCAATCTTCTTAACCTGGCCTGTTTGTTGATCTCAGGAAGCCATGTCAACACACGGTAATGAATGTGGCATCATTTGTTTGACATTTGCTACGTGTGCTAATATAACATTCTATCAGCCGAATGTGGTTTGTTGCCAGTATTGACATTATCAACGAGATCATAAAGCCACGTTTTTTCAAAATATGTGATACACATTTTAAGTTGTCAAGGGGATCTTTCATGATCTGACTCTCCTATACAGTTTATTCTGGAAATGATTCTGTTCTAATCAACTTGAGCCACTTACTCCACTGGACAGATTAACTAGCAGCCAGAGTAGGCGGTTTTTATTGCCAATGAAACGATTAATATTTCAATGAAAAATACCATTTTAAAATTCATCATACACGTCGTCCGGGTGGGGATCAATGACCAAAAAATATTTTTTAGGGAGCGATGAGCCTGAAAAGTAGAGTGACATCAATCTATACATACTTCGACACCTCGAATACATGCTAATGAATACTAACTCATTGTTTGACCTGTTTGTACAAGTGAGCAAGACTAGGGTTAGGCCGGAAGCAGCAGCCTCGTCGTCAGAATATGATGTAGCTTTGGAAGCAACATAAGCTACCAGTGGTTAGATGGGACAACGGGTCTAACATGAAAGTCGCGATCAAATTGATCACGATACCGTATGACTCAGTTAACAGCGGTCCAGCTATGACAGTTTATTGCTCCTTGTTAATTTTCACTGTTTACTGTTTAGCAGAGAAATCGTTTACATGGACATCTGGATAGACACTCGTTTGCTAAATCTAGCTTTATTCAACATAAGCTCTAAATTAAACCGTCTGTTTCCTCATACATGGCTCATGTTTCCTGTCTCATCCCGCAGGGATTCCTTTCCGGGCTATTATGGCTTCGATCTTTATCGACCGCTGTGTGGAGATGCATACGAAGCTACTGAGACCAAGCCAAGCACTGCCTATTTTGTAAGCAATATGTTACAATTCCGTTTATTTTTCTTTGTGCTTTGGGTGTTTTTTAATCATCACCGGCCAATGTATTCAGATCAGACATACACTGAAGTCCAGCTTATACTTAATCCTTAAATCGTCCATAAGAGATTATGTCTGAAACAAAATCTGCGGCAACTGGATGATAATTAGCAGCGAGTAAAGGAATCTTTGGTCACTACACTACAATCCGGAAGATTGGAAGTATCCCTATGATCCAGCCAACAGTAAAGTTTGTGAATTCTAACGATAACTGGCATATAATTAGAAGCAAGTCAAATAAGCAAGTTTTAAACTCAAAAGTGTCTATCTGGCATGCTTTTGTCCAGGTGAGAACTTCAAACTACACCGACTGTTTGGTCAGGCGCCAATATTCGACAGTAATTATTCCAGTTCACCATGTGAAACAAGCTAGTACAACAACATTACTAACTAGGCCTATGAGTTTTTTTGTCGTATCGAACATATCTCTTTCAAGAATTATCTACGAACTTGAACAAGCAGTAACGTTATAAACACTGTGTACACTGATTAGGATGTAATCACATGTAATCACATCAATCAATTATGGGTTTTGTGTTCCAGCAGTTGGTACGTTGATGTGAAACTGGAACCTATGTTCCCCCAGTTCATTAGGTTTTCATCCATTTTCATGCAGGCACCAGTTTTCATGGGAAATTGTCATAGAGAAGCTGGTGTGGCATCGCTCTTTGGGATCACAATGTCATCAAAAAAAGACTTCTGACAAAATGACTTCTGACAGAGAATGAGCAGACGTTGTTTGTCTGAGTGATAACTTCGGCTGAGAAAATGAGTTCAATAATGCCTTACATTTTACCCTGGAGAAGGCACCAATACTCGTCAATAGCAGCATGTTCCAGTAAGCCTGTGCTAGAGAAAATGTTACCTAACGAAAAGACAGGGTCTTAAATTACAAAACTTTTTCCCGTGGCCACATACATCGTTTTGGTCAACAAAATTGACAAATAACTTTGCGAAAGCTTCAGAGAAAGGGAAGCGAGAATATGATTACCCCAAATTCTTCCTTACTCGAACGTGTAAAGCTCTGAAGTTTTCGGGTCAAACTCTTAGGTAAGATTACGAAGGCCTAATGCTGTTTTGCAACACCTCGGCGAACATGCTGAAATATATTTCTGCCTTCTTAGGGTCAGCAGGTCCCATTGAGTTAGCATATTTATGCAGTGGATTGATCTATTCGTCTACATGTACACTATCGAAGGGAGGCAATATATTACACTGACATATGCTTACCTTTATCGCTTACCACAGAAAGCAAGGTTGTTACTTATTTATAGCTTTATAGTTCATTTGTTTGTGTTTTTAATTTTTACGGTTAGTACTTCAAAGATGATCAAGGATGGACCAATTTGTATGCGAAAAAGACACCCACTTGGTGGACATTATCTTACTGGTGTCAAAGACAACCACCCGAAGGATCATTCATCCGACTAACACCGGTCTATGGTACTTCAGATAAACAACAGGAAGTAATTCAAAGGTAAACAGTCATTATCCTGTTTTCTATCATTTTCACCGTATTTGAACATGCCTTTTCATCATTTCGGTCAGCTCAGGTCATATGTTATATTTTAGTCTGTTTCTGGTAGCTCAAACCGAAGCTGGAAATTTCGCTTGTCGAAATCAGGTTGTTATCGAACATATGTTGTTCAGAACGAATTTCGTTAAAAAAGGTGTCAGAAAACAGCCCAGATCTTCAACATTTTCAAAGAATACCAGGTTAATTACAGCAGAGCGTTTGATGGTGCGCAGCCCATACTGTCACTACAAAGCATACGATAGACTTTATTCGGTAGGTTATACGTAGTCTGCAATAGCTTCATCTGCTCTGTCATCACTGGCATCCGATTACTTGTCAGCCTAATATTAGCACACAAATTAATAAGGTGTTGCCAACTTTATGATTTGGAGTAAGTTTGTGTGCGTAGTTGTACAAACCGCTAACCGTATGAACCAGTGATTGATTTTAGATGTGCGTAGTATGGGTATATGACAATCACCGCGGAGAGGCAATAACTGTATCGACTTTTCAAGTTTAGTCATGTGAAAATCTGACCCGACACCGTCCATCCCAAGTGTTTACCCTTGTATATTCTACCCCCTCCCCCTAGTTCTGACCATTAATTGGACCTTGACCGAGATCTTTTGTTTTATCGTGTCAATCTGATAGTTGTGAGAATAGCCAGGTGCCGGTTATTGTACTTTGTTTGAGTGGTGCTTGCATCACTCTTTTTGGAGCTGTGCTCGTTCCCATTGTTTTAGAACCTGTTGACTGCTCGGAGGAATGCTGTTGGGTATGAAAATCACTACACGTGGTTACAATTCAACTTTAGCCTATTCGGCACCAAACTGCAGTTCCTGACCTGGAAACCGTCGAAACTGTTGAGGTTGTCCAAGTAGTCACTTTGAGAATTTTTCAATAGTACAGTAGCATTGTAATCCAATCTTGTTTTGATTATTTGGAATCGTTGATTCATCGTTTCGCGTTGCTCAAAGTCTTCGTAGAAAATGGTGTAATGTCTGCGTTTTACACGGTAATCAACTGAGTATCACTCCCGTGTACTCATAGACTGCATACGAATCGGTGCCTCTACGTGCTTGTACAACAGCTGAGCAAAAGTTAGGAAAAGAGAGGGAGAGCGAGATCTGATATGACCTTGTCGTTTGTTGTAAGTGTCCTTAGATATTCTCAATACCCTTTCGAATCCTGCTAAACTAGCCACCTGCCAATGGATGGATGTGCATTCTCAAAAGAGTGCATTGATTCTGGTTCATGACTGATATGAACAGATGCGGAATTATGCTGGCACAGTAGTCTTCTGATAATTTTTCTCCTTATTGAAGCTTCACACCACACGCTCAGAATGATGTTCTGTCAGAGTTTTGCGAATATTAGTGAATTTAGTGTTCCGATTTGATGATCTGGGTGTCCGACTGTCCTCCAAGTTTGGCATTTAGATCATAGACGCTTCCTCGGCAGTCCAGATGGTATTATATGTGCTAGAAGGTTTAAGCACACAGGTAGAGATAGGTACAAGTAGAGATTACTTGCAATCTTAACCACGTACGCGCTGATGATGTCAATTCGATAAGCAGTGATATGTTCGTTGTCCAAATTTCATGCCCTTGAGTCATCTGTTGTAACTAATCGCTCAAATATGTTTGGCGATCAGACTGACGGACTGGCTGTTGTGTTCGGAAAATAGACGGGTCTTTGGTCCACATACATTTACTTTCTGTCTCCTATCTCTTTCCGTAGTAGTTCGTCCGGCACCGACAAGTCCTCATCATTCGAGCCTGTGAATGTAGCTTGTTAATTCATTTTGTACTAGTTAGCACAGTGAGATTAAAATATAATAAATAATCATAAGCCTTTTAGAAAGAATTTGTGGAACATGTCATCCTGAAGTGTTTCTCACTATGTTCACTTTCATATTCCAACCACACATGGAAACGAACACACAGGCCCATCGTCTGTATTTTAAGAAGGATATAACACTTATTCAAAGTGTTCAGAGATGGGCCACCGAAAGACTCATGGGGTGTTCAGGAAAACCTCCAACCCAGAAGGACTGGCTGAATTACGTCAACTCTCAATTAATTACAGACACATCAGAGGAGACCGAATTCTTACCTGAAAAATACTCCACACTGAGTGATCCACTGACACATCTCCTCCCACTAAATAAGGATGTACGATTAAAGGGTCACTCACCGAAACTGAGTGATGGAACAGGCAGGTAACTCTGTAAACAGAACTGTTTCACAGTTATGATCTGTTCACATTGAAATACATTGCTCGATCCTGTGGTCATGGCTGAATCAGTTGAGAGTTTCACCTTACTACTCGATCGGCACATACATGAGAGTCAAGCTGTATTACAAGTTTCCGAACTGCTATATTAGCTCAGCTCCACAGACCACTAACTGCACATATCCGATTGAATGTTGATTCAGTGATTATTACTGAACTGGTTCCATTCACTTTTTCTTTACACCTACAGACTATCTAAAACTAGCACAGAGGCAGGAACGTACAAGGACAGATTTTTCTCTCTCTTGTAACAATCTGTGATTCTACATGTGTACTTGTGTACGGGTTAGTTCATTCTGTCCTAGTGCTCCTCAATAGTAACTTTTTTCCCACCCGCACATGCATGATAGTAAAATTATCTGCAATCTGTGACGTAGTTGCTTGCCGTCTGTTCATTGGCAAATGAAAGTGTAGTCAATCCCAGGTAATTATGTCACCTTTTTTTGACTCCACTACTAATTCACCGAGCTACAGTTAATTGAAATTTTTCAAGTTAGATCATGGTAACAACCCTAGCTCGTGACAAGTGCCATTTTCACTGTATATAGATGTGTTGAATACATGCAGATCACTCCTCCTAATAGGTAACAGTGCAAAATATGAGTCCACTCAAATAGACTGCTTTATTTTACGTGACCCATTAACGTAGGGTAATCGTCGAACATAAGATAAAAAAATTTCTTTCAAACATGCATCTACAGTACTGTTTAAACCGGGTGACTTGTTGACCACAGGTGTTACAGAAGTACGCAAAGACTAATGCACAAAAACACAACTATAATGAATGGGTGTGTATTTATCAATGGTTGACAAGCAGATCACTGAATACTGATGCAACATGTGCGTCAGCTAACCGACCTATTCAAGCTGTGCGTGCTGAGTACTGAACACTAAATCGATTCAGTTGCTGTAGGTGCAATAGCTCAGTGACATTCATTCGGTTACCTAGTAATATGTTTGATCATAGAAGATGCAGAGTATTGATAGGAGGCATTAATAACGACAGTGATGATACAATGAACCAGCTTCAGTTCTCAGACAATCACGATATCAGTAGAAGACACGTCAGTAACCTGACTGGCGATACATCCTGAACGTCAGAGAAGAGAAGGACCGCATTTCATAGAATTTCCACGACTTGTTGCCGTAAACTTTACCATAGAAAGTGCTACTGGAAAACAATTTAAGTACTTCCTGTATGTAACTATTCCGTTCTCTGGTTCAATATATGAAGAAAAAATGTTGTTGTAAAGTAGCATATGAAAGAAGTTGAAATATCAAACGGACAACTGCAGCAGTTCAAAGAACAAACATAATTAATATGTAAAGGCAAAAAGATCGGCGCGCTGGAGTCAACATTATATGTTCAACACTGGATTCATTTTTCGTTCGTACGTAATCAGCTACAACATCTGCATTGCATTTGTTTCTTTATATACCACGCCTGTTACCGTATGTAATATATTAGTTAAGGCTATAGCCTGAAGAGAGAAGTATGTTAGATTTTTAAGATTTATATTCTACCTGCATGGCAGCACTAACTCACCTAATGGCACCAGTTAACTGGAGCCTAGAAATTATACTGCTACTAGAATTCGACTGGATTCATGGTATGGTTTGAGATTTCTTCAGTATTCGCG
>JTDE01020862.1:5570-56676 GCA_014338405.1 Paragonimus skrjabini miyazakii | reverse complement strand
AGAACGAAGCACACTCGGAAACCTGTGAAATCAATGCCCTTATTAAGGATTGTCAAAAGTGAACGATTTCCTTCCCCCAGGAACAAGTTGATAGGAAACTGGACGGGAAGGAGACAGACGGGTTCTTCACATTTCTGAATATAAGAATCTGAGGTTTCCTTTAAGAAACATTTATTCTGATATCCATGGGTCAGGATAATTTCTCTAAGTTCATTCACCACATTGACGTTTGAACATATTTACAATTCTAAACTGCATTGTATCAAACATGCTGCTGATTTTCAGTGAGATGATTTAGCATTCAAGCAAAATGTGTTAAGTGAGAGGGGGATTACGTTGTCTTTAGGAAGTTAAGTGAGTAAGCTATTGCTCAAAGTGATTACTCTATATCAGCATTTCCAACTACTTTGATACATGCCAATTATTGAGCTATTCCTTGGTTTATTGCATTGTAGGCTTATGAGCTTGTTCAGATGTTTCCAACTCGTGTTGAGAGGAAACTAAGTCAGAATAGATGATTTAAAAGTGTAACGAAAAGGATGACTGAAATGAAACTTGAATACCACTCAACAAGTCAATGATTTCTGTGATTTCAACCTGGAGAGAACCCTAGTTGAGGGGTCATCGATTGGAGTTAACAGACAGTAACTGTGTGAGGCGATCGGGCAACCTGTTTATTACTCACAAGCCATAGTGGTTGAGTGTTCACATATGATATTTCGGTCGTGCCTAATGTGAGGTCAATGGCGCAGTGGTAAACACGGTTGCCTTATGAACAGCGTGGCCGTGGTTCCAGTCCCGGCAGAAACGATGATACACACTACTGACTAGCTCTAATGATAGCCAAACTCGAATCTAGTGCTTCTTTTTGAAAGGGGCCGACTGGATAGTCTATGGGAATGTGACAGCTGCGATAAATTGTGGGTGATGCCCAATCAATATAAAAATCAAAATCCCCTACTACTCACCAGTAAACTTGAATAAGTTTCTTGAATGTCGTTAAATCAGCGTTGGAGACTGAAGCAACATTCTGACCCGTAGGAGGGGGTTCGGATAATGGTGTGAGGCAGATTTTCTTAAATACGTGAACTGGTGTATGGTTTACAAATTCTCAATCGATTCAACTGTGACCAAGAGAATTGGGCAATACATTACAAACTAAGCAAATCCTGACCGAAAACTTTCAGTCTGAATGATAGCATTCTCATTCCATAATTCTGTTTCAGGTTTCGATTTCATAAGCTCTCATCTTTAATTAGTGGGAGGTATTCTGTGTATAAGACATTATAAGACAGGAGCAAATTTCTGCCCAGCTGTCTGTAATGCACCTGAAATTAACCTAGCCTCTCTAAGTGGGTGATAGTCTCAAGCAACATGACTTTTCTAGCGATCCGTTTCTTGGACATTCTTAATAAATCCTCAGTCTTTTTAAGCTAGGCGTGACAACCCGGTGAGTTCATTTCAAAGAAGGCGGACTATACACATAGAAGAATTAGGGAAAGTTGTAAGGTTTTACAACCCTCCTCATTCAGTCAGGACAACAGAATAGGACGATTGTACATTTTTTATTATTCATTGACAGGTCATTATAAAAAAAATTAAAATGAACTGTGGCCCCACACTAAACACTAAAGTCAATGTAGTCATCACTCATTGATATGAGAATACTAGATACCCAAACCCTCTGCTCGAAATAAGTTATGACTGTAAGATAGGCAGAAAGGAAGGGCCACTCAAGGTCACACAAGATTCGCGGCCTGAATGATCTTTTTGTGGGAGACACAATCAGTTACGTAACCCGAAGACAATTGATTCGATCGTTGTGAAAATCTGCCATCTGGCTGTCAGATTGACTGAACGGAGTTGTGTAGACTTTCTGAAAAGTATTTGGCAAGTCCACCGCTCATAACGAGGTGAGACACGACTACATTAGTGAGCAACATTGTGGTTCTGGTTCTGATCCAGGTCAGTTAATAATATTCACTCTGTTTCGATGGATGTTTTTGATCGATGTATCCTGTTGTATAACAGCATCAGTTGAAAGAATACATATGTAATAGTTTCTTGTAGACACTTATCTTTCATTTGTAATTATTACTGTTTACAGAGGGACTATGTGGAAGTACCCGGATAGGTGCTTTTGCCCTGCTGTTGAAAAAGTATAAGATCGCGCTCAGTATTTGGGCAATATCATGATAACAACATCGGAACTATTCCTAACACTGTTCGCAGTTCGATTGGCCCACACCTGACATATTCATTAGATTCTGGTTGATAACTGTTCTATACTGAATGTTTCAAAATAAACAGATTCTTGATACTGTTTTCTGAGCATCTTAGCTTTACTGAATACGGAACCACGCTTGTTAATGGCACCTGAAATTTTGAAAACGATTACTCGTATGCTCTTGCAAGTTCAAGTTATGTGCACCAGTAAATCCCACTGACCTGTGTGCTTACCAGTTTTAAGTTTACTTTATACAATACATTTAGATCGGTATTTTAAAGAATATTTTATCAAGTTCCATGCACATAATTGAACTCTATTTTCATATGATCATTCTGACAAGCGATGTGTTACTGTTTCTAACTTTCCTGTCATATCACTCTTAGTAATGAAGAAACGAACAATTAAATTTTATTAACGGCATGCTCGTTAGGTAGAAGTGATGAAATAGAACAGCTTCCATCTTCGAGAATCAAGTAGGTGAAATATTATTAGTTAAAATTATGGCTACATTATAGGGTTGTGTGTAAGTTGTACTGAAAGCTTGTCATATGAGCCACTACTAACTAGATAATCATGCTATCTGGTATAACATGGCCGCAGTCATCTATGTCATCTACTATACAATCAGAAAAAAAACCATTTCCTTTACATTTTTTCACTGTTTTATCATAATGTTATGATTGTCGGATTTGTGCATACTGTGTTTACCTGTGAGTCCCATTGTCTTTCTGAGGCCATATAGTGAGATGGAGAAATCTGACCTAATGACTCAAAGCCCATCTATACATCTTAGCTCAGTCAACTTCCTGTTAGGTTCACCTTCCTACCAAGCATATTAATTGCTGGTGGGAATGAATCGAAATCCTCGTCTCTTTCATAAGTTATTTTTACTTCACAGCTAGCTCAGTCAAATAGCCTACAGTGTCAACTTAGTCTGGCTTGTCAAATTTCAGCAGAATGATCTACCTGGTGCAGTAACCATAATGTCCAGCCTGGTCTAAGGGTTTGCACAAGTATTCAAGTCGTCACATGCTAGCTAGACTAGTCTGACTTTGCTAAAACATCTATACAATTCATCTGTCTTCGTTACATAGCAGAATCGGATTGGACTATGTGTTGTAAATGTCCATCAGTAGTTAACCAAGTTATGAAACAAAGTGTAGTCAATAGTGAAGGTTCGAGGATTTAGGCTATTTTAAAAATGAACACCACCCACACTCGATCGCGGCCTTTGCATTCATATAAGCCTTTCGGCTAGCCCACTTCGAACGGAAACACTAGACTCGAGTTTCGCTCTTACTGATTCAAACCATGCTCAGTTGGTTCAATGAAGACAGTAACTTCAACCTAACTGAGAAGTCCTGATCACGGGGTTATCGGTTGGATAGAACAGAGTGATTCTATTCACTCTCCTTTAGAAATGATCGGGCAAGCTGAACACTATTCATACAAGGTTGTGGTTGAGCGTTTGGATTTGGTTATTTGGTCATGCCTATTGTGAGGTTGCTGGCGTTGTGATTAACACGCTAGTCTCACAAGCACGAGGGTCAGAGTGCTAGGATAGGATACACTATTGATGAGCTCTAATAAGAGCGAAACTCGAGTCTAGTGCTTTCGTTCGAAGTGGGCTAGCCGAAAGGCTTATCTGAATGCAGAGGCCGCGATCGAGTGTGGGTGGTGTTCAATTTTGAAAGTGTAGTCAGTGAGAAACTGAGAGGTAAATTGCCTTATGCACCGATTCAAATACTTTGGTCACTCCGTTTGAATTAGATTGACAGGCACACACTACGTTTACGACTCACTGCTAATCATACCAACGAGTAGGGACGCATTGTTGTTCGCGCACCCACAAGTTGAATTAAGTAACATGTTTACATATCGAACCTCCCATCAGAACTGCCATTTTTCTGTCACTCGTTCAACTGTGAGATTTACACCAGTACGATCAAGGCTGGACGTAATTCAGGCCGTAGTAACCCCAAACTAATTTCAAATACGTACGCGAACACAAGGTGTACGACTAGTTTTTAACAGTTGCCAGTTAAATGTATGTAATCAATGGTGTAATGAGGAATTTTCCGCCAGAAGAGTATAGGTGACTGAACGAATAAATCCAACCAGTAGTGAGATTGTTAACCGGTAGCGGTTAGGTTACTGATGTACTACACAAGTGGAGGTAACTCAACGCTAATGGCTCAATACCTCCTCAAACTGCTGTCGGTACTGTTCGAACCTTGTTTTCAACACCCACGATTGAGTGTATATGATATACAACCCCTATAGAAGCATGAATAAATAATAAATTCTGTGTCAATCCTAAAATTGTGTTTGCTTGTGCAATTGATTCATTGTGCTCCTTTTCCTCCTTGATTCAATTCCTCAACCACTCGAGTGTTCATGATTTATCATTCACCACGAGAAGGCCGTGAAAAAACAACAATATAGAACCAAATTTCCATGTCCAGGAGTTCTTGTATTTGTTAAGATCATGATGCATTCTCACAAGAACTTATGCATAGTAGTTATAATCTGAGATAGCCAGACAAAAGTCCACCTTACGAGGCTTAAAAGATGTGAGTCTAGCAGTAATCTCTCTCTCTCTCTCAAGATGACCTTACGAAACATTTAAACACAAAATTGTGAATTATGTTATATCTTTTGGAAGTAAGTTTGGTTGACAATCATGCTAATTTGTAGCAACTAAAAATGTGTATACTAAAGGTTGAATTCGCAAACTTCGGTCTACTTTTTTAGGAGGAGGAGTTCAGTGCGTGCATGGTATTCTTGACTACTGATGATCAATAATAGTCAGGATGCTATGTGTTATGACATTGAAGGCAACATCTCGATTTTTATTTGGTTAACTCCGTAGGATTGCAGAAACTTTTCCGGTTTATTTGAGCTGAAGTGTTTGCTTTTTGTGGTTCAAGTTTGAGTAGAAATGGCCCGTTTTATTCACATTTATTTCCACTTCGAAGTATACAGTGAATATATGAGAAAAATTCATTTTCCTAATGTTTTTTAGACGTGAAAGGATGTTACAATCTGGACAGTTTCAACGGATATACCACTATGGTGGCGATTCGACTGACTCACAGCCAAACTCTGCAGACGCAGTTGGCTTGGGCGTGGGTTCCATTGATGAATCTGGCAATCCTGCGCATGAATTCCCTACAGCCTGTGGAATCGGGCCTTTGTCTAGTGATTCCGGGATTTCCACGGACATGGTACATCAGCAGCAACGTCATCAGCAGCGATCACAGCAGCAACCGTCAGCACAAGACCGATTAACTTCTTTAGGGCTACTACAACAGACACAACTCATCAATGATATATTTCCTGTACCTCCAGCTGCACATCGATCATCATTGCCAATCAGCTCCGTCAACCTAAATCAGCCAGGAGCCTATGATATAGATTACAATACACGCTTTTCAGCTCTATCTAGCAACCATATCTACATGCCGCCAACGAGTAGTGCTGATCTGCGTAACCCTATTGGTTTTGCCTATCCCTCAGAACTAATGGAGACCTACGCACTTGTACAACAACAGGTCAATGCAACTGTGCCGGAAGTGACCATGTTAATGGATCATCAGCCGGTCGGTAAAACGCTACCTGCTCCTCCAAGAATCACAGTTTCTGTGTCGGAACTGAATCCTCTGATTAATACATCCTCAAACACCTTAAGTGCTAACTTAAATCACGCACTCAGCTCATCGGCATTCTATCCTCCACAGTATTTCTCCACAAGATCAAGTATTTCGGATCAAATTCCGACCATTCTGGAAACGTTCCCTCGTGGTCATCTTGGTGGCACTACGGTGAGTGCAAGTTCGAGCACACACGCGCATAGTTGTTTTTATCCGACCGTTGGAAACGGTACGATACCAGAATCGTTACTTTTGCCGGAGGAGGTTCTGTCCAACTATCTTGAACGGGAGAAAGGCTATGATGAAACAGATGGCGCCAACCCGAATCTCATCCGTCACCCGGTCAGTATTTTGGCATTATGTTACATTGGTTTGTCTAATCCAGCGAGGGCAATTTGTTGCAGTCGGCTGTGGCTTCACTTCCACCGGTCCTGCCTAAACAACTGACAGGCGGGCAAGCTTGTGGTCCCTATAGCTAGGGAAACACTGAAATCTGTTTGTAGCTTTCGTATTCATGTGGCTCATTCAGCCGGTTGCGAGCAACTATGAGTGTCATTCAGATTATATCAACCAAATTCCCCACTACTTATCAAGAATTAATGCACTACTCAACCACTGTGGCGGATTCTGTGGTTTCAACTGAGAAGTTCTAATCACGGGGCATTAGGTGGAGTCAACGTTACGGTTATAGTGTCTTCGTTCAAAGCGATCGGATAGTCTGTGCACTGCTGGAAAATGAATGTGGCTGTGCGTTTGCTCACCACAATTCAGCCATGTATGATTTCAGGTCAATCGCATAATGGTGATCAAAGCATGACGAGAGTCCAAATCCCGACCCGGGCAAGGATATGCACTGTTGTCGACCTTTAATGAGAACGAAACTCAAACATAGCGCATCTTCTTCAAATGGGTTGGTTGGAACTTTTATCTGAATGAGAAAAATGTGGGCAATCCAGCGTGGTATTCAAATCATAAATACGAATCGATTTATTTGATGGTGAAAGATATAGTGGATTTCGGCTTGTTGGATAAGCAAGGGGTCCTACTGTTTTGAGCACTGTTTGTGTGGTTTCTGTTAAACGATGAGTTCAGCCGGTAAATTAGGAAATATACTCCTAGACTGATAATAGCACTTCCCAAGGAATTTTGCTGAGATGTATTATCCAAATAACAAAGTTCTACCTCACTACGGACTGTCTAGAGTTGTACTTCACATAGAGCTGTTTGTTAGAATCAGTTCGCGAAACCATAGAAGCACAGTGGATTGTGACCACATGATCTCATAACATTGTGTAGTCAAGATGGTTTGCTTAGTCACGGTACGTTGTGTCATCTAGTGAAATTTGCACGTCTTCATGAAAAGCATTTAACATATAGGTAGGTTTACATGTACGCAAGAGAAGACTGTCATATATGTCCATTAGGTCACAGTACGCGAAGTGACGGAAAAGAAATGCGTAAAAATGTGGACACCGCTCCAAACGTGTGTTTCTTGCCTCAAAACTCATGGAATCAGTGCTATTTAAGACCTAAAAACTATGGCTTCAGCAGTAAAGACATAATGATGCAAACTGTGAGATTAGTTTTTTTCATCGTTTGCCTCATTGACTGTTGTTATCCGATGCTAAAGGATACCTTTATCCCTGGTGAATTGGATGTTTTGAATTTGCTCATTAGACTTTGCGGAAGCCCGTTTAATGCACTTCATTTATCGAGTTTAATCATGTCGCCAGTGGAACCACATAAAGATTACCAAGTACGCTGACTGCAAATCTAGCACCAGAATACAGATGAGAAAATATGAACATGAACCATCACCGAAAATACCAAATGTAATGGACTTGACTGAAAAGTTTGTGTGCGATGATTTGGCCGTGCCTAATGGGAGAATGGTTGTGCAGTGATCAACATGATTGCCTTGGGAAAGTGTGAATGGAGTTCAGCTCCTCGGCATGGTATGAATACGTACGATTGACGTGTTCTAAAGGCGGCCAACTTCGGGTAAGGTGGTTCTTTTCCAAAGTGGGCAAACTAAAAAGCCTATGGGGGTACAGAAACACTTGAGAGTAATGTTAGAGTCATATGAACTAAAGTCTGACCACTTAATATCGAGTATAAACTGTACAGACTGCATGGAATGCAACCAGCTTGACCAACAGAAACAAGCAGAGCAGGGCCAGAACATTCCCAACACTTCTTGGATTTCTTCTCAAAAAGAACAACAATACACACCAATAACTCTTAGCCTTTAAAAGCTGATCCAGAACTACGAGTTTCATGTAAACTATATGTCTTGATTGATGTGCTGGCAGCTCAAATCTGCTTTTACTTGAAACCGTTGGGAAATGTTCAAGGTTTACATGGAAAAAGCAACACAATAAGTAAACAATCGGTAATTATGTTCAGAATGTTAATACGGCTGTTCTCGCATGTCTAATAAATTGAGTGGTTAGAAAGTATATTTCCTTTTTTTTTAGAAGGGACTACTAAAAACTGCGTAGCTAGTGTTAATAGATGCTTCTAGTTTCAGTGTTATGCAAATTTGTGTGTATGTGTGAAATCTACAGATAATATCGGTCTGTTGAAGTTTAAGTCATGCAGAACAGTTTACCGAATACTATTTTGTCATCCTTTACGGATTTGTATACGAAATATTATAGCTTAGTACCTTGCCACATCCAGGTGATTCAGTTGAAACAAAATTAACTCTGGAATTTAAGATTGTCGGATCAAATAGACCTGGTAAAGTTACAACAATCTGAGAGTGAACCACTGCTATATATCTCAGTGTATTTCACTACGGCAACCGCACATCTAGGTCATGGAGTGTAAACTCCAATGTGTTTTGGATACAGTCTCCTTAAGTGTTTTCGACATCTCTAACTTCACAGACAAAATTGAATTAGGAGTTTTGTAGAAATATCCGATTACAGAACATTGGATACTGGGATTTAAACAGACGTTTATCGAATTTTAAATTGAGATTGTTTAGTTATCAGCATAAATACCATTGTTGTAGCCATGGGTAGTGGTAAGGAAACGAGTGACCTGAGAAAGCTTCCAGTCATGTAGTTGTGAGTTTGAACCTGACTGCTCCGGCTGGAGCTGGTCTGAGCAGTCACACGTTTAATGGCTTCGCTAGTCACATGATGCTTCCGAAATGTTAATCGTAAAACATCATTTTCGCGATTGGAATTCATGGTAATGATTTATTTTACATATTGACTACATATTGACTACCGGAAAGAAGAAAGCAGTTTATTTTACCCACCGTATAAAGATCACGAATGGCACGCACAGTTAGACGGGTGATAAACAACGACCACCAGTCAGTTATTTTGTGAATTAATAGTCATCTGCTGTTAGCTAATCATTACTCCCTTGCATAGCTTAAAACCGTACAGGATATGTATACTGTTTTCGTCGTAATGCTGGTTTGTTCTGCTAACTTGTACACTGACTCGATTCGGAGGACCATATCGACTAGAATTTAGGTTCTGCCAGAGAAGAGGAAAATTAGAAGTTGTATCTTCAAGGAAAAGATCGTCCAACATTAACCGTTGATGGTCCGGGTAGTAGTTCAAAAATCTACGATATCCTAAGAAAGTACGATATGACTTTGAATACATCTACTGGGCGTGCCGCTGATCAGAATTAGACATATTATAAGGAACAGATTAGCCGGGTCATCTAGGGAATGGTCCAGTATTGTTCAGTCATTGCATTCCAGATAGCCAACAGTGGAAGATGGAAACAGCCTTACAGTTTGCGTTGCTAAAGTGTAACGAGGTTCTAAGTTCAAATCTCCTCCTCTGCACTTAAAAAGGAGTGGAAGAGCATTGACATTAAGACTGAGATAACTGCCTCCAATAGTTTGGGTGATCAAAAGTATACCCCTTGATTGGGGCTTTTAAATGGCTACTCCGGGTCACACACCACGGACTCAAAGCCCATATATCAACCACAGAGGCATCAGTCTAGTCTACTTTACTCAGTGATCTTATATTACGTATACTCAATATACCGTGGACAAGCCAGATATATGAAGAACAGACGTGATTGTGATTCTTTCCAGGACGAATGGACCAACTTTCATTCCGCCCTGCAGCAAGTCTGGCAACCTCGGTACTTGCATAAACAGCTAAGGATCGTGATCCTTTTAGGCCTGAAAGCCCCCTTCGATTCGGTTGCCTGTTACACACTCTGAACCCGTTTCTTTTTTCAAGGTGTACGTGAGTCTTTTATAACCATTGTTTGCTGTGTAACACAGAGCGACAGAGTTCATAGCTGTCTGACTCTGGTGCACACCGCTTCTAGCCCTGTTCGCCAGTGACATTCGATCTTCCTTTCTCTGTTCAGATTTGTTATGGGTGGCGTCCCGAAAGGTGTTATGAGGAATCTACTGAGTTTAGTGCTGATTTTCTTCCCGACGTCAAGTTGACCGATATGGATTACGCAAATGATACTGTAATGCATAACTTCACCGAAGTCATGCAGGTTGTGATAAACAGGGTGAATGACCAGGTTGACCTGTATGGAACTTTCTTCATATCCCTATAGTGCAAAGTGATGCTTCAGGACTGGGACATTTCCACTTCCACATTTCCTATTACAGGTGATCGACTGGGGACCTAGGCGATGCCATCTCATCGATTTGTGATACTGATGATGAAATAGTGGCAAGAGTGGTGAAAACGCATGCTATGTTTATCAGTGATATTCTCTATGGAGTTGAATAGGTATCCAGTTGTAATGGAACGGAAGATACACAGCCTTTGTGCGCGTTCTGTTTTCCTCTATGGTTTGTAAACGCGGCCTGTTGGCGACAAAAATATAAACGGACTTAATGTATTTGTACATCGTTGTCTCCTCTAACCAGTCCATATCAGGCGGACTGATCACGTAAGGAACGGGGCCTTTAGACAGCGCGTACATCCGAACGCCTAGGTTGCGTATCCAGTTGATCGGTTAGTCAGGCTGCACAATCTGCGTTGGGTAGGTCACGTATTCCGCATATCAGCAAGCGTTCTGGTCATCCGGGGTTATTTACTGAGACAACCAGCAGTTGGGCAAAACTACTTGATGATCAATCAACGATATCGTTACGAATTGGGAAGACGTTGACCATTCTGTGAAGTAGAGTGGTTTGGTGTCTCATGTCCGTTCGATGATCTGGTGGTCTATCAAACCGCTGTTTAGAAATGCTATCCGAAATAGCAACTTACAGCAGTCAGTACGATGTCTGTATTCACTTTTAGTGATTCTGTTTAACCCTGTTTTAGGCACTGTTTTATCTTTTCACTAATTCTTTAGGGCAACTCAATTAACTGTTGTGGTGAACGGTGGATCGAACCACAGTCTTTTCTGCTCAAGCTTCTGGCCGTTATGAATGAATAGCCGTGGTTTCAAGCATTTTTTGATTTTACTAATAAACAAATTTGTTAGCCGCAAAATCACTCGCAGAAAAACCTGGTAGAAAAAACTTATGGCGAGTTGAGGTAACATATATAGCGAGTTCCGAAAACAACACTAGTTCCCATACTGTTTTACAGTGCCTTAGGGGAGATTCTTCGTTTTGATCAGCGCTATTTAAAATCTTTATTGTAAAAACTACAGACGAATGAGTGGTTCATACTCCAAGTTGTATTCTATCTGAAATCCAGGTTTTTTTCAGAATTGAGGTCGTCTTTTACGATAACTTTATTCCAACTTGACAATCGGCTGATTACAAAATTCTGGTTAAAGTGGGTTAAAATTGCACCCAAAAACAGTTCGGCTCATGAAACAGACAAACGGGTGTTATTTTCTAAGTCACTATTCTGGTACGGCATCATGCAATTGTTTAAAAGATGTGAGCTTGCAAGTTGCCCTGTGCCTAACCTCGCGTTCATAGTCTTGTACACATCATATTGATGTATGCCAGCTTTTGACGCACGTGACTAAGTCCACCGATATTTTAGACTTATAGAGCTACGAGTTTCCATATGCACATGTGGATTGCTCCAAACGAGAGAGTGGAAAATTGTCAGTCAACTGAGATCAGACACGATCGGAAGGGTTTGCTGATGCGGACTGAACTCAGTTCTGGCCCAATGGAACAATGGTAACCTCCTGCAGTGTTTCGACTTGCTGTCTGAATCGTGATTATTCCAACTGAATCAGATATGATAAGCTGGTCCAACGACTGTCAGCAAATTAAGTGCTACCTTAGTCTAAACTGAAGATCCACAGATTATGAGATTAATGACAGGCTGTGCAATCTGAAAACCGTGTCGGATGGCTCGACTGTATTTGTCTATTGTTATTCTGATGATTTGAGGCACGGCCTCAGTAATTTTGGGGTTGGGATCTCCGAGGTGTTTTCTCAGTTCATATAAGTGTTACGTAATCACTGAATAATAGTTGATGAAATCTGTGTCCAGATTTGTCTGTCAACGTGGCCGAATCTGAAGGACATCGGCAACTTTGCGTCACAATAGACTACTTTTGGTGGGCTGTTTGTGGTTCCAACCACAGAACGGAGATGACCAGAGAGCATGTGAACAGAGTGGAATTCTGTCCAATAGCTTCCACCAGGTCAGAGCACGGATAAGTAGAGCGACCACACATGGATCATACGTGTTGTTTAGCCCATCACAGTACTGTCATCATTTAACGCACGATGAATCATCAAAGCATAAAAGACCGAAAATCCATGACTGATATGAATTTCTACCCAATATGTTACTCATGGGGTTACATGCATCCCAGTTGCGGAGCTGATCCGATAATATGGTGTTGGTAGACAACGGAAACAGTGAGTTTCAAAGTGGTAGTTAAGCAAATGAATTGTTGACTTGATCACCCTTGTACGAAAGAAAATTTTGATCGAACTAGTGACTGAATGAATAGGAATCGCATTGGCTACATGGATGACTGCGTATTCAAATTTTGGTTTCATGAATTCCAAACAAAAGTGGATTAACTGGTCTTATAATAGACGGCTGATTGAGTTTCACCCATCCAAACACAAAAGTTTAGCGTTTTTGGAAGAATTCTTGACACAATACAAACTATTTTAGACGACACACCTTCACCTCATATTGTTCAGAATTAATTACCGAACACTTACGACTCTACATTTCAGTGTGACCACAAGTGCTCTGGCATGACTCGTGACGCGTACACCTGTTATTCCATAAGTTTGAGTTACCAGTCCTACATTTTTCCTTGAACGTTGTTGTCAATATAAGTCATTCATATGAGATATAGCTTTGCGTAAGCATTGTGTTTGCTAATTCACGATACAAGTGCCGTGAGAGCTAAGTCAACTGTTCAGATTATCTTGACGCTTCAACAGATGTATTTCTAAGAACTACGAACTCCTTAGAATGCATAACATCATTAATTATTATCAACTTTTCCACTGATTTATGCTGTCGTTGTTTTTTAGGTCCGTCACAGTCCATCCTACAATCCTTCCTCACCGCGCTCAACAAATTCAACTTGTCGTGAGAAATTGATTGTGCTGGACGTGTGATCTAAGGTTGTGATCACACCCGATATGACACCATTGCCGTCATCAAGACCAGCGTCACCCTCAGCACCACTTTCAATTGCTTTCCTTGTTAGTCACGTGATTTGTATAAACTAGCTTTCCAGATAAGCGCCGACTCGTAGACGGCACACTGATGACCATACAAGTTTTTATCTGCCATTTCTTTCCATTGCGCCATTGCTTGAGGTTTTTTGTATGGCATAAACACATCCAATGGAACCGGTACTTTTTCGATGCATTTCCCCCGGAAAATTTTTCTATACTCAATATAATCGCTTGATTTCTGCAATTAAATTTTTTTATATCAAATTGACGTTTCTTTTTTGTCACAGTAGCTCTCAAAATAACAAAAAAGTGATATTCTATGATAGGTGAATTAGTGTTTCCTTGCGAATCATATTGCATACATACGAGTGTATGTGGTAATGTCATTCGGTCATAGAGCAACCGACGGCCTCAATCTGTTGATCTCAAGAACTATCAGAGTGCTATATCTTCGAAAACCAGGAAGGAGTGTTCAGAGGTCGTCAATAGAACCTGTCACTTGACCTCACAGACGTAATTCAACGGTGAACACCCGTTCGGCAGCAGGACCATTGTAGAGATTTCAAATCAGAAATGTCGGCTTTAAACTATAGCAGATTTTTCGGCTGAACATACGCAGAAAGACAAAGGGTTGAGATATAGTTTCTGTTCGTTTAAAGGTTCACGGTTGCCTCTTTTAGCAGTCTGCTATTGTACGTCAATGAACGCCAACATAAACAGGAAGTAAAAACCGGCACGGTGAGGAATAACATGGTAAGGAAAACAGGTTGTAAAAGGAGTATTGTAGACACCAATACAAGTGGAATATATCAAACATCGATAGTATTATTTCAGGCCCCGGCAAAGATGCAATAGCGAACAAAATTAACAAGGCATCAGAGATTCAAGTACATCAAGCAACAAACTTATATGGCTATCTCATCTTTTACCATTATTATGTCATCGGGCCGACATCAGTTGTCTTTCGTAACGAACGGACAAATGCATTTAGAAATCGGTTAACTGAACTGTCTTTGAACGACCTTTACGTGTGGAAAAAGTGTCCTCAGAAATATGACAAACACTAAAAACAAAACGTTACGGGCACCCCAGATTCCTATGGTATCTTCTGACCATCGTGTTGATACAGCCTTATTTAGCTAAGTAGACGCTATCTGCTTTAAGAGCCCAATATGTCTCTTCACCTGGTTAATTTTGAGTTGAGCATGGCTCACAGTTGTTCGAAACTGTTGGATCTGTTGAAGTTCGTCTGATACGTTTATCGTCTTTTATCTGGTATGATGAGGAACGATGAATCCGTTGAGGTATGTTTGGTTTTTTTGTAGAAAGCCGACCTTTAATTTATCTTTATTTGTCTTTGCTGTGTGCAGTAAACGATCATGACGAATTTTGCACCATAACTACATATTAAATATTTACTTTCTTCCCTCCTATAACTATCATTGTTCATACGTTAAAACTTCCTTCCGGGTATTGTTTGACATGTTCTCTTCTTTATCTGTGCCCGGTTGTTCTAATAAGGTCATTTCCCGCTGAATGGTGGCTGTTTGTGAACACGTGATTAGCTGCTCCATTTGTACCCGGTTGATTCACAGACAGTACCTTAATTGTAATTTTATTAGACAGTATCGTATAAATTCCAATCCTTTCGATCGCCTTTTCTGACGTTTTTTGGACTTGGAAGACAGTCCCGTTAATCCAACCGTCTGAATAAGAGTTATTGGAACTGTCGACCACGCGTTACTGAATGAATTACTTCAAATCACGAGGAGCGACTTAATATTAAGCGCCGCATTCGGATTGACTTTCCAACCGGCCCCCTTCCAAAAGAAGCACTAGACCCGAGTTCCTGTCTCCTTACAGCTCGTCAGCAGTGCATATCCTTGCCCGGGCAGAGATTTGATCTCCGGTCACGCTTTCATGAAGTAACTGTACTGATCACTGCGCCAATGACCTCACATTGGGCATGACCGAAATATCATATAACCATATTCGAGTGTGTGTAATGATCAGGTTGCCCGATCGTCTCGAGAGGAGACGCAGTAACTGTCCTGTTTACTCCAATCGATAACCCCGCGGTTAGGACTTCTTAGACGGGTCAAAATCTCCGATCTCATGAAACCTGCTAGGCGGTATTTTAGATTACTGATGAGTAGTTGGGGATGTGGTTAATTTTCATTTGAAACGTGAATGATGTTCAACTCAAGATTAACCAACTCCCCGGCTATTCATTTGCAATGTATAGGTTGTTACAGGAGAGAGAAATATTTGTTTGTACATCCCTGTCTCCATGGTAGTCGGTCAAAAATGGCGTTGTATGGTTTATAGATGTAAAGAAAAAGTGAGTGAAATTGAATAAAAGGAAATACCAATGCAGCTGGCTGCATTCATTTCAGCAACAAGCACTGAAACACAATGAAACAACATTCAGTCAGATATGTGCAGTTAGTGGCCTGTGAAATTGAGCTAATATAGCAGTTCGGAAACTTGTAGTACAGCTTGACTCTCATGTATGTGCCGATCGAGTAGTAAGATGAAACTCTCAACTGATTCAGCCATGACCACAGGACCAAGCAATGTATTTCAATGTGAACAGATCATGACTGTGAAACAGTTCTGTTTACAGAGTTACCTGCCTGTTCCATCACTCAGTTTCGGTGAGTGACCCTTTAATCGCACATCCTTATTTAGTGGGAGGAGATGTGTCAGTGGATCACTCAGAGTGTGGAGTATTTTTCAGGTAAGAATTAGGTCTCCTCTGATGTGTCTGTAATTAATTGAGAGTTGACGTAATTCAGCCAGTCCTTCTGGGTTGGGGGTTTTCCTGAACACCCCATGAGTCTTTCGGTGGCCCATCTCTGAACACTTTGAATAAGTGTTATATCCTTCTTAAAATATGGACGATGGGCCTGTGTGTTCTTTTCCAGGTGTGGTGGGAATATGAAAGTGAACGTAGTGGAATCACTCGAGGGTGGATGGTTTCACAAATACTTCCCAAGAGGTTCAGGGTTATTTTTGTGTTTTTGGCCATGGCTACATAGTTTGTAGACAGATTCAAGCTGTCTGCCATTATAGTTCCTGGGTCGTGTTCGTATACTGACACGAACAGATTTATGTCACCAAGGTAACATTCAGTACAGTTTTGATGACGAACGTGCATGACTTTACACTTGTTGATATTGAACAGCAAGTTACTTTCTATAGACTATTGGTTTAGACAGTTCAAATTGTTTTTCAATGTTATCAAATCTTCCGGGCACTCTGGAACCTACCAGAGCTTTATGTCGTTAGTGTAGAACGAAATAAGTGAATTGGTTATACTGATAGCCTAAAAACGAAAAGAATGGATAACAATGGTCGTAAGATTGATCCTTAATGAGCGCTGGTGTTGACTAGGATCCTCTCTGACAGTTGTCCATTCACCTTGAAGTTGAACCTACGTTTAGTTAGATAATGTTCTAATCACGTGGGTAAGCTCCCACCTTGGCCATATCTATTTAGTTTCCGCAGCAATATGGAATAATCAACCCTGTTAATGACTTTGAAAAGTTCACGATAAACCACTTCCATTATAAGTGCTGCGTCAGCAGCATTTGGCCAAACACCACCAGCAACTAGCAGATTGACGACGAGTGAGTATTCCCTACGAAAACCGTGTCGCTCCCTGGTGATGAGTTGGAGGTCTTCAACCTTGGGTAGGAAAGAGTCATCTAGAACGCTGTTCACTATCTTAGAGACTATTGAAAGCGACACTACTGATCCATAGTTTGTCAGATAGTCTCTGCACATATCTTTGGAGATAGGTATGATTGTAAAATGTTTCCAGACTGTCGGTCCGCAGCCGGTTGACAATAGGCGAATGAGAAATGCTGTGAACGTTTTTGCTGATTGGGTAGTGCAACATTTCAAGATGTCAGAGGATATCAAATGTGAACTGGACAATTTGTGAGTTTGAGTGACGTTAACTATTTCCTAGACTGATTCCGGAAGAGGTAGTAGTACCATTTCGTGAATGTTTGAGGTCTTTAGGTGAGATCCTGAATGAAGTGTTACACCATCTTCTTCACCGGTTTCCTCATAACTGCCAAACATTGTCATGTCCGGGATAGGCAGTTCGTCATTCCGCACTTCTTTACATTAGGCATTTGTGATGCTTATTATAATTTGGTTGAGCCGAGAACAGAGATCACGAAACTCATACAGTTTATTGAGGATTGAAGTCACGCTGGTGTATCCCGAGGCAGTTTCAATGTCTACCGTATGGTAGACTTCAAGTCCCGGCAGTGGCGATGATATGCACTACTGACGAGCTCTAATGAGAGTGAAACTCGAGTCTAGTGCTTCTTTTTGAAAGGGGCCGACTGGAAAGTCTATGGGGATGCGACAGCTGCGATCAGTTGTGAGTGATGTTCAACTTGAAATTAACCAAATCCCCGACTACTCATCAGTAATTTAAGTAGATGTGTTAGAATGTTGTCACAGCACTGCCACATTTTCTACACTGCAGTTAAAAATGTTTGTAGGGATATAATTTTAGAACACATATAACTGTTACAGATACTGGGTTATTGTAACAAATTATGAGAATTTTGCACATGAATGACGAAGCCATTTCTTCATTAAACGAGATTTTGAGGAAAGTACGCCTTTGGGCCACTGAGAACCGTAAACTGTTTTTGCTTCCGCCTTAGCCAGTTTGGTTCCAAGTGTACCTATAGAAGGGATGAGAAAAAATAGGTTCAACAGAAGGAGAAATTGGACATCAGATTGCTCAAATCACGAGTTGTCCTAAATGATGTCTATGGCTGGACGAGTTAAACAACGTTTCAAGGTTACGTATGGACTGACTAAATGGGGAGTATAATTGTTTGTGTTTCCAGAAGCCAACCAAAATAAATTCCAGAGTATATATTATCACTTGACTGTGCAAAACAAAATGCTAATTTCATTATAAATGTTAGCTGAAATATGATACTGCAGCCCAACAGAGTTTGAGCGATATATATTCGTTTTAGGAGTACTTATTCCGAATATAATTAATCTTACTGAAGCATATAAATAACTGTAAAAATTTCACTATAAATTTACTTTGAGATGCCGCAGGAGAAAAAGTGACAAATTTCCTAATTTACTTCGTCCTTGAGTAACAGAAAAAACAAAACGATTTCAGGAAACAGAGTTCAAATGAGCAGAAACGCGTAGCAAACAAACGTGATTCCAGTGCTTCATCACTAAGGTAAATACAACACATTTATGTCGGTACATAGTAAAATGATTAAAACAGGAATATCGGTCGTTTGCGTCAGTTTGATTGGATTCACGAAGATTAGTTACATAGCGTTAATCACTTACAGAAAAGAAGGTTTTTGGGGAGGAAATCGTTAAATTTACACAATAGTTCCATCCTGATCATAGGAGGTTCAATGTTTCGACTAGAAACGGTTGAGTACATAGTGCTGGTGAATTTAGACGCATTACAACGTTTTTTTTAATTGTTCGTGTACGACCTTTGATTTACCTTGATTATTCCCCACGAATCCAATAGGTGGATTCGAAGGAATGGTTTCTCTCCACATAAGGACTTCTTCACTTTCATGGGTAAAGTTCACCATGTGGGTTCAAAACCCCGGGATGTTGTAGGAGATTCGGCAACGACTCCATTCCACTTCCGGTGACTAGCTGAGTTGAAAACAAGATGAATGTTTCAATTGGCTTAGCAAACTCAAGCACGGAGGGACAAGCATCCTCTGCTTTATCAATAAACCCTTCCATCAGATTTCCTATTGTGTACTCTCTCAGTGGTTGGTTATATGGCCAAGATAATGCCAACCTAGTTAGATCACTGGCTAAGTCAGTGTTTCGATGAAGCAATGAACATTGCCGATCAACAACATAGAAAAACACAAGAACAGTAAGTTCATGATTAACATTCCTTCTAGAAATCTCTCTTTGTGATGTTGCAGTGGATTACCAATCAATTCGTTCAACAACTAAGATTCCTGATTTTGTTGTGTTCTGTTTTCCATTGGTCATGTTTTGGGGACACAATATAAACAGTTATGATTTTATCCTTTATCAGTGCTGATGGCGCTAATGGAATTGTGCGTCTTACCGCTCAAAACAAAAAGCAAACCTCATTGGTCTGATTTCAGCTTCATTTTCTACAGAAATGGGTGAGCATTACTTAACACATAATAAATCTCACAATAATACTGTGCGGCTTCTTCTGCACTTCTAAAACTTATTATGATTGTCCACTTGTTTATCATCCATGCATACGTTCTTCCTTTACGCACACAGCGCTAGCTGTCACTAAACGATACAAGTACCGTGGATGAGTACCACCAATAGGCGAAGACCTATCGATGATGACAACAATACACACGAGTAAACTAAGATTTTGATGGTTTGTCAAACGTAAAACAACGTCAACCACATCGTTAAGACTTTTGTTTTTGAAGCTGATGTGAAAAAACAATTATGTGCATAGAGCAGAGACAACTGACTCTCATAGCATAAGCACAGTATAGGCATGGAAGCAGGAGCTCAGTATCGCTAAATCCGTCCAAACACACCGACTGAATCTCAATTTGTGCATCCAGAAACAGTTAGTGAACAAGCTTTCGCTAAGTTCCTAGGAAGGGGATTGTCACTCTTGGGTTTCATTTTCTTTTCGAAATAAGTACTTCAGAATGACTTATTGTTCATAAGACCAACTAATTGATGGACGTCTCCATTATTTACTCATCCACTTTAATAAGTGATAATGAGTGCACATTCTTTTCTCCACGTTCGATATGTATGGAGTTTCTAACTATCTCTTACTTTTTCCGATTGATATCTATGAATTCTCCAGCCATACGTTTGCTTTTCTAAGCTCGTAACACCCTTTTGATCCACGGTAGGTCTATCATGTCGCATCAGTTACAGAGTATTTATCGATAGGCACTCTTTAACCGTAGGCACCAACTCACTTGCGAAGTAGTTGTACCGTTTGTCCCAGACCCAGTGGAATCTGCAGATCAGCGATGATGTTGAGAGTACTAACTGAAACAGTCACCGTCAACAACCACGAAACTGGTTGAGTGCTTTTAGTAAAAATTTGACCACTATACACATATTACTTATCACGACATACTTTATAAATTTACAATGTAAACTAGGAGCTTAATACAGACTTAGTTTCTGCACATTTTCGGTCAGTGCTCTTAAAATCAGCATATACCTACGGATTATAATGTCTGAGACAAACGGTAAAACTAACTCGTAAATGAGTTAGTATATGAAACCTTCAGCATCTGGTGTTCCTATACTAGGATGTGTGGTCGAAGTTTACTGAGTATGCTTACCTCGTAAGTGGTAACAACAACGAGGCAATTAATTAGCGTGGGCTTAATGCTAGCATCAACACAGTGGAAATAGAAGACAGAGAGCTGTGGATACAGTTGCGATTTTATTCTGAACCACAAGTACTTTTGCAGATAGCAATACGTAAAACAATTGGTTAAACGGTGTGAAACAGTGTTGCACCGATCCCATTGTTCTATAGCTGTGTGAATTGGAGAGGGTTCTCCTGGTTGGCAGTTGACCGACCAACAGTATCAGGTTGGTTGTAGTCGTGCCGTTACGATTGGTGTACCCGAAATTATAGAGCGTTGTGGTCTGGCAAACGGCCGTTCTGGTAACTAGTGTTGTGAGTCAAGAACGCAGATGGCACAAGGTTTATTTATTCGAGAAAGCAACACATGGGTCAAGCGCTTAAACAGGACCACGAACAAAACACTCATTTGCATACGTTACTCGGCCCAGACCGTCTCGGTTGCCACAGACGCCAGACATAGCAAGGACCATCTTGGGCGATGTTGCACTCCGATATTTCTTCCTGTATTTTTCCTGTGACTACTTCGATGTTAAAATATATGCTTTGGTCCAATTACTGAATGGTATTCGTGTGAGTAGTATATTACAATCGCTCATCCTCACTACACTAGGATTACCACATAACCTTGCAAAATAACTAATGAGATGGGACCAAAATGTCATCGCGCCGCTTGCGCATTATTGATGACCTTTGTCTAAACACAGATGCAAACCGACTGGACAAGAATATTTTGTTTGTTTCTGTCGCTGGTTCGAACCTAGCCGAAGCCCTGAATTTTCACAATTGGGTCTGATCTAAGAAAAACATAAACCTGCAAAACTACTCATTAGTGGGAAAGAATTGTGCAAGAGTTGATGCAACTGATATGCGATCGGACATCCGCAATAAACGACCGACCGCTCGAGGTAGAGTTCGTGGATGTAGGCTGGAAATTCACAGTGGTCGGTATACTAAGGTGAACACCACTGGTCAGTTAGATTTGCATGTACAAACTCCACATTTTTAAGGTGGATTGTGTTTTTCAACAAAGTGACTGTATCGACGTACCCACTGGTGATAATCCACCTTTTCTTTTTGGTAAAGGATTGACAGAGAAAGTTTCAACACAGGAAGGCAAATTTCTCCATTGTAAGGAGATGTTCACCATGAAGATTGAGAGCTGTTATTCATAATAGTGGTGTACTGTTGGTTGAACTAAACATTGCTAGAATATCTCGGTTTTAACCGAGATAACCAAAGTAAGACAAGCTGTGAGATTTGCAAACAGCATAGTTTAAGCATTAAGTTGTTCACCATGAGGAACCACATTGTTTCAAACAAGCTAAACGGTATTCTTTCGTATATGACCACGATAACGCTAAGTTTATTCCGATACAGCTGAACAGTCTTAATGTCCGCGTCATTTTATCTGGGTAAATACACCCAAATCTTAGCTTATCACTGAGCATATCACTGAGAGTACGCAACAACTCAACCTAGCAATGGCTACCACCCAACATTAACCATTCTTGTAAAGACTATAATAAATATTTTTGATAGTCGCATTCACTTGTACATTTTTGATGATTTTGGTTTTTCACCTAATTTTGTTTTAGTCAAGCTATCCATTTTGTAATATCCGTCTCGGGGCTACAATAACAACTCGCTTCGTTCCTCTCTAGCTTGACGTGTTTTCTCTGTACACTCTACTCACGAGGATCAACGCGCTGGGTCTTTGTTTTTCATTGTCGATTGGTTTTCGATAGTGAGCACAGACTGGATATTATTCTGTTGGACCAGTTTCAACATTCTGGTTTTATTTTAGACAGTGTCCAATACATTGCTTTATACTACAGCAGTTATCCGGTTAGAATCCGGAATCTCTCCAAAGCGACTGCAAGTCACTGTCGCACACGATTACAATGCAGGTTGTCAACCCAAACAAATTTTGTTTTTGGTCAATCTTTATCTGAAGTGGTTTTGAAAACGAGAGAAACTCAAAGCTTTGGAATGAATCCGACCAAAAATTGTCGTTTGTACACTAACAGATAAACAACTTGTGATCCAACTAGAACAGTCCATTGGTAAGTACTGTGCACGGTGTAAACTAGCTAAAATGTGAAATCGCAGCACCTCAGGCTGGGACTCTGTACAAAAGACGAACGTAATAGACGACACTGTATCTTTGGTAAGACAGAAATAATTTACACAATTACTGAGGTAGTTATCCTAAGCAATACCCGACCGCATGGGAATAAGAAAAACACAGATTTTGAAGAGAATTACTTGTAAACATTTTGATCACCGATAGGATTCAGGCATTCAAGAAGTACACAAATTTCCAAACCATGAGGATGTATTTAGGAGAGTCAAAATTAGGAGTACATTACTGATCAGTGAATGCCAGAAACATCGTGCTGATTTCCGGTCGATGAGAATGTCACTGAAATATCTGATCACGAGAAACGAATGATCTTCTGCCAACGTGTAGTGGAAAAAAATGGCGTGTTTAATGATAAACCGATAAAAGGAGCCCACAAGTTACAAAATAACTTGGTGTACAACTTATGAGGTAGACCCAAATGTACAGGTGACGAACGGGAGCACCTCTTTTTGGCTGTGGAGGTTGAATAACACCTACAGACGGAAAGACATCCATCTCATTTAACGACCATTCCGTCCAGACAGAACTCCATCTGATACATCTAGATATTGTCTTCATGTTTCTACGTATGACGTTAACTGATCGCTTGAATCTTAAGATTACTCATGCTGTTCAGCCGATAGAAAACAGTCATCGAAAGACGTTTTATTTAGAATGGACTCGATGGTATCAGTCAGAGTTAGCCAATGCAGGTGAGCATACCAGAGTACATTATCCACAAAATAAATCAAGGTGCATTCTGATATCAATTCGCGGCATGGGACAAAATTACTGCCTCTGCCGAAAACAAGATAAAGACGTCCAAATAAACCCAAATATAGCGGAAACGCCCCTATTGTTGAGTTAGTTTGCCCCCTCTATAAAGAGTGTAAAGATCACATTTAAAATAAATGGTCCTTATATTTTTCTGCCTGGAGAATTGACTTTAAAATCTCCAAACCCTGACTACCTCGCTGGAAGGAACGTTTCACCCAGTCGTGAACGGTAGTTCTAGGGAAGTTTCATTGTGGTTGGTTTAGGTAAACAATTATGATTAGCAACCACTGATTGCGGTGCTTTCTCCTTCCATTTATCATCATACAACTACCAATTTTTGGGTTCTCGAATTCTTCTCCAATGGACACAAGTGTCATATCTTCTCGTAAGTGGCATTTCACTTACTTTCTTACAGTAAACACTTCGGGACAATCACTCACGTCGTGTCAAACCCTTAACCACTTAGAAAACATGAATCAAAATGTGTATACAACAGCGGGGCGCACATGTATACACACTCGGCGCACAGATGTCACGCAACTCATTAACGAGCAAGGCCACAGGTTTCGACATACTCTCATACTGACCCTGTAGCCCCATTCTAGAGGTCTGCATTGTTTTGGATCCTAGTACGCTGGATTAATGATCATATTCAAGAGTGTTGTTTCCTACTGGCTTATACCTACCTCTAAAACTACAGATACTAGTACGACCGTCCCTATTCATACTATCAATACAAGTCAACCAATCCATGAATGTCTATTAGTAAAAAAAAGACATCAGAAGCCGATGCGAGAGTTGTAAGTAATAAGACAACACGGAACCGAAAAATGAATGCGATAACTGCTGGTATCGCTGAAACCTGAAAATCTATTTGGTTCGTAAATTGCATACAGCGAGAATATACGTAAAAGTGGAAAATCAAAATGTGTAATACGAAAAATCTATTAAATTCCTAAAAGATATTCAATCCATGTTTTGCTTGAAAATATACAAATGGTTTCTTTGCATGAGGAGTTGAAAGGAGCTCCCGATTCTTACGGATTATTTCAAGAGAAATAGTGGGGTTGGGGAGGGCTTTAGGAGTACATTTTATGCAAACAAGTACGCGAATTTTGCTTGTAACCGGTACAGTTAATTTTAGACATATCATCTAATTTTCAAATTATTTTCATAACGATCAGCAACGTGAACTAGATAGAATCGTATCGTATATGAAGCATCTATCCGCGTTCTAATAACTCTGAAGCACGCGAAATAGCAGAGCCAAGGACCAACAGCGAATGCAATTATTTCCGACTACTCACAAACATCGAGTAGCAACGATTTTAACCGTCGAATAGCACGTATCAACAGAATCCCGCTATGCACTGCGGAGACCAATGTGACGTGACAATTTACTCATGAAAACGAATACACTTTAGACGAATTCAAATGTCTAGAAATTAAACATGTGGATGATTGAATTCGTTTTTGAGAACAAAATCAATTGGATGCTGAAAATTGGACTAATATCAAGAGTTAAACTCGGACCACTTAAATAATTGTGACACCGTGTAGCTGTTTTCCAACCCATTCATGACCTGCCAGGACAAGCTATCTCTAGGTCGTAACGATCTTGCTAGCTTGATTCTGTGGTTAAGCTCGCGTACGATGTTGATCTGGAAAGCTACACAGACAGGAACTCCGACTCTACCACGTCATACGGGCCAAATGTAGGTGCTCAGGTGAAAAGAAGTTACATCCATAACAGGGCTGTATATCATACTACTGGCTGCATTGAAGTACTTAGATAAAGAGGAAAGGTTCTATGAGTACACAACAAAATCAGTTTCACGACTGTAACTCTGCTATCCTCCGATTTGGGAAGTGGAAAATTAAAACTGTACCATTAGGGAAAGAACAATCCGATCGTCCAACGTTTAGCGTTGACAGACCGGGTAGTATTAATTACTAGGGTCAAAAACCTTCGACACCTTTAGAAAGTTCGACATGGCTTTGAATAGATCCGGTGAGCGTGGCATTGATTAGAACTAGACAATGATGTTTTAATCGCCGTACTCTTTGGCTAAGCAATTCATTCGGTATCAAACGAGTCGGACGTGGTTCAGTAGTTCCGGATGGGATCCTCAAAGAAAACCATATAGCGTGTTATCCCGCAAGTCAGATTAGAGTCACGGACCACGGAAGACCTCTAGTCTGCGGCATAAACGACCGGAAGGCATTATAAGCTATCGTTATCAGTAGGTTAACACAATTCCGAGCATTACTTCTCCGTTCTGTTTTACATTTCCTGTACCTTCAGGTGATAACTGTTTCCTTAAGGATTACTGGTAGACACCGGCGCTTTTAATATCTGCAATCTGTCTGACTCAATATATCGGTTAACTTCCGTTCATGCAAACCAGAAAAGTGCTGTGCTCATTGATTCAGCGTACAGCCCGATGAAAAAGGGGCTCATATACTATAAAGAACACATTTTGTTACACGCTCAGCGACCGTCTGAAGCAGACCAAAAAACAGCCATAATCGCACTGGCACGGTGTGAAAGTTTAGCTTGATGGTCTAGCTCCAGAAGAGAAGTGACTGAGTAGTTTGTTCAAGTACAACGTTCTACCAATGGCTAGAGGCCTGCATAATTACGTACATTTTACAGTATCCCAATTTAGAATATCGCATTTTAAGGAGAGGTATTGTGTCACACAGATTATCATGTACATCCGACCCATGGATACAACTCGATCATAAAGAAGTCAGTCACGGATGACTACTCTGGTTGGAGGTGTCGTGCACTTTGGAGCAGCTGGACTAGAATCATGCTGTAGTATGTGTCCGTCATATTCTGTCATTTACTCAACAGTCATACGCTCGTAATTGCAAAGAGAATAAGGAGTGGGAATCGTTAGCAAGTGCTGCTAATGAACAAATCACCCGGATCAACGTAGGTGGAAGCAGTCAACGAATACTGGGAACAAATAGCAGTAGCTATGAAGTATGTTTGAAGAGCCGTGAAATTGTGGTAGAAGTAAAGAAGTTATGTAGATGAATCGTGTAAATGACATTCACAAGACTACCGTGACTACGAAAATAACAACCTCCGAGAACCTCAATACACAGTGAGTGAATTGTGCGCAAAATCGTGAGTATCACATATTCAGAAGATATGAGGAACTTTTTACTTCAGAATAGTTGAATGTTACTTTCTGAGGAATATCACATCTGGTCTAAACAGGATCAAATAGATGACAAACTCCAATGATCGGTTTTTGTCTTTCCGAAGGTGTTCTAACGGAAGTCCAAGTTGTTATCGAGTAACAGATATCATTTCTAATTTTCTTTTTATGGAAGGTAATGATAGGTTAGCTGCACAAATTGACAGAGCCCTTCAAGGCGGTTTGAAAACTTGAAGCGGCGCCTAGTGACTAATGCTTCCCGGAAGTTATGATCTAAAAGGGACAATCGAATTATGTGTGAAAACCGTTGAGGCAGCAATGACGCTTCTATCGTGTCCAAAGTCTCCACTGCTTTGCGGTTGCTTCGGCTCATCAAGCTCATGGGGAAGGGAACATCCTGTCCGATCGGGGGTGCACTGACAATATATTTTCCCACAGGTCTTTTGTGCACCGACATTCGAATAGGCAACCAGTGGTTATTATCTCTTCAGACCGGAAGTCTGTCTAAGATTCGAATGGGAATGGTAAGACGTTCGCTGGAAGTGTCCACTTCGCAAAAGAGTGACACGGAAACGTGTGAACCTTTTTAACTCATCTAGTAAGTGGGATAAAAGTTTATGTATAACTGTCTCGGTGTCAATCACTCGGACTGATGTTCAGTGTGGTTGTCCTATTCCTCCCATCCTATTTAACATCATCATGTGACATTCCAGAAGCTCCGTTCGGACTCCAATGGCCTTGCTATGAAGTTTGCTAGCGATACTCATCCAACCGACACGAGGGGTGTAGATGACGCTATCCTGCTTGTCCACTTTGTCGGGGTTACTTAAGGCGGATGGCCTGACCAGTCTGCATGGAATACGCTTCACACCTTCAAAGTACTACTTCAAAACCAAAGTGGGCCCACCCAACGTCTTTTCATCGTAGTCAGTCCGCCGGATATAATGGGGTATTTCAACTGCTTACGCAGCATCACCTGACGAGCTTGTAATACTGCTTTTAGGTCAACACGGATAACGAAGACATTTGTTACCTTTATCAATCTGTGTCACCCGTAGTGGTGAGAAGAGGTCCGATTGTCACCACAAGAAAGGGTGTACAATGCCTGTGTGACCCATTTTGTTTACGCTTGGGAAACATGATCACCATACTAATGTGCCTGTTGCCTATAACAAGTAAGCTGATCGCATGTGTTTAAAAGAAAACCTTGGATGCGGTAGTAATAAGTGAAACTATACAATTAGCCTTGATCGGATCACGTACTTCACATGTCAACTTGGCGATTACTGCAGTAGACATTAACTACCCAGACCTCAAACAGCTGGACAAAACTACAAGATGGTGAAGAGAAACAAAGTTTATGATCGTTCTGTCTAGTGAAATGAGCGGGCGAGCAATTTCATAATCATGCAAATGGTTGCTTAAACGTGCTAACCGAGATGACAACTCACTGCGATCGATCGCGCGCCTGTACCACAACACTTGTAGTTATCCTAACACCTTAAAAAAAATTTTATTTTGGTTTCTTTACTTCTGGCATTTTTTTCTTCAGGATTGTTCTACATCACTGCTGTAGTGAACCGTAGATCAAGCCACAGTACAGCTCGGTTAGGTTCATCACTGTTTTTAATGAATAAACCAGCTCGTAGGAATCATGCGCAGATAAACAGCAAATAGCCCTATGTAATTCATCCCGAATACAAATCACTACGGGCATTAGTTTGCTTTAGTACGTAAAACACTGGCACGACCCAACTGCAACAAGTATAACCATTGGAATAGGCATGAAAAACGGTATTGTTGCTATTCCATATCCATACGCTTAATATAATCTAACCTGATCTGTCACCAAAAGTTGGAGATATGAGAAGTAACTCCTGTTCGAGACGTAGATGTGTGCACCATTATCTGAAACTCCTAATCGGTGTTATTAAAATGGCTACAAGTCATTTACAGCGCCGGTTCGCAACACGGCAATGGAGGAAGTGACCATCAACCACAAGAGACTTGCTCGACTATTGAGTTTTCAGTGCACTCGGTATGCGCAATGAATCAAACCGTTTCCGGAGACGCGTCTGACGGACTCCGAATTCGGCCCACCAGAAAATGAACATGTTGAGTTTTCGAACTATGCAGGGGGGTAACCATGGTGTTGGTTCCCAGAGGTTATTCGAAGCCGAATATTGTCGGAGAACTCGCTGCGAAAATTTGCACTAATGGTAATAGAGCGCAACGACAATGGCTTGCTGCTGGCGAGGAAAGAAGTAAAATAGCAGAGTCGACCACTTAAGCAAAACGTTGTCGAGGAACAGGTTGGATGAAAATAAATAGAACGATAGCCCACGTTTTAGTGATTGTTGCATGAATCACACATTAACAAGTGGTCATGAGAGGACGCTTAGCGCATTGTTCATTGATTACATATAATACCGAAGAGCACTTTACATCGGAGATCGCGCCACAAGACTTTTAGACAGATATGGATTACATGCTGGGTAAAACGACCGTCCTTCCAGGCAGATACGAGTGGATCTAAGTACTTTGTTACACACTCCAAACGTTGCGTTTAATGCCTACTCAAATATTAACACTTTCTTGAATCTAGAAGCAGGTACTTCCATTCAACTCAAACCTGGGAGTAGATCAGCAAAACCAATCTTCGTAAATGACTGTACTTTTTTCAGAAAAGTAGTCTGTAACAAACCGTCCTTCTTGGTGGTTTTTTCTGATTAACAATGTGATTTGCAATAGAAAAGCATTCACAATTTCAGGCTCTGAAACCTACATGACGCTGGTTTAGCTCGCGTAATATTGACAATTTTCACGCATTCCGAGAGAATAGACAATAATCCAAAGTGATGTAGTCGCACAGACAAACGTCCATGAACAATTTACTTTATCCGATCAAAGTCAACCGCAGTGACTCATGCACATTTAGTTTCCTATCACAGGTTAAATTCGTGAAAGTTACTTGACTCGTGACGTTACTGAACAGTTTACCAGTGCAAAACTAACCCTGGGAAATACACAGCTGACAGTCTAATTGTTCGTTAAGTGGTAAATATGATTTCGAGTAATTCCGTAAATCGTACGCATTCTATACAATGTTGTCCCGTGGTTAGTACTAACCAGATTTGATTTTTTAAATTTCATCTATGAAGCAATCAAACAAACATACGAATGACCAGATAACACTTATTTTATTCTGTTATACTTAGATTACAAATCAAAGCGCTTTTAGGAACGACAGTGATTACTTCTAGACCGCGGGCCGGTTTTGTGACTGCAAGACGGTAACAATGGGCATAGCTCGGTTCGCTGAAATATAACCGGGCGTCACGGTTTAGGCAAGTGAGAATTTGCACTAATCAAATGTTCCAGATAGATCTAGTGAACAAAACCTGGATGACACGAACTGAGAGGTGAACAACATATCAGATGAAAAAATATTTTCTCTCCTCCGAATACAAGGAAATTTCAAGTCAGCCACAAGGTGGGTAGTGTCCTTTGTGTATGTGCACGTTGTGCGAAACCCATCAATCATTAATTTATAAGGAAAAATACATTCGGATTAGCCTCATCAATGCAATGGGACGAGTTGCTAAAACTCGGCTCTGAGAAGTATGCTGATATAAGCTCCGATGTCGGAGTTACTGAAGAGAAGATAGTCCACGGAATTCGTAGACTTGAGTAGAAGACAGATAATTAGTGGCAAGATGAGTCCAAGAACTATCGTACTACGCAAAGAATACTTACCTAATGTCTGCTTCCACCCTATATGACGATTATCGGGAATTGTGCAAGATGAACAAAATCGAAAACACCAAACACATTTTGTTAGAACGGAAATGTCAGAAGACAGTTAACCAATGACTGTAGTTAAAATTACTCATTCTACGTAGCAATTTGACTGTGTTGAGTAACACCATGGAATGTTACAATCAGGCCATTTCAACCGCCGTTGGGATTATGGACTTTGATTCATGCAATAGGACCTCACTATCACCGATGCGAACTACAGTATTAAAGCCGTAAGCTAAAATTTTCCAACACATGCTCAACCGTGCATGAAACCGAAGATTACCCGGGACGTTTCGAAATTTGACCAAATAGGACGTCCAAGAAAACAGAACAATTTTCTTTTAAGCACTATCAAAAAATGCCCTCCTGATACTCACATTTCATTGGTGATACTAATGAGGCGCGTACAGCCCACGAATATTGAGACTGTCGAACGAATAAAAGTTGCCACGTTGATGCAGACGAATAAGTAACATGTATTTGAATCTAGCCTTACATTGCAAACGCAAGCAACACTGAAAAACTGACGAGCAGTAACATTCCAGATTGAAAGATAGCCTTACTGGTGATAACAGTTTTCCAGCGCTTTAGCAAAATTGACTCCTGCCAAAATCTACATTTCACACTGTATGAGCAGTTTGGTAAAAATCACAGTAACGGAAGATCCACTGACCCAGGTTATTACCACGGAAAGTCCGATCATTTCCGTCGAAAGTCACACATGAAGCGATAGATTGTGTTCAAATATTATTCGATGAAAATTCCACTATAGCATCCCAATGGAATGCATGTGTTATTTTTTTCCACCTGGCTTACTGTATTAAGTGTGAAGTCGTACTAAAATTGATCAAATCCAAACGGTATGTCAGGTATCTAAATCCTGTATTACTGATTTGATCAATTCACTGCATTATCAATTCCGATTCTTTAACAACTGTATTAGGCGCGTTTAGTTCGTATTAATGGAGAACTGTAGCAGTCCGTCGTTGTAGATACAAGTGTTCAGTCCACCTGTTGTCGGATAATGTCTTTCCAAAATTAGTTCTTCGTTGTACGGAAATTGCTGTCAAGGGAAAAAGTAAATCTTTCCCCATGCTTGGTTTTGTGAAAATAATCCAGCAGATGAACAGGAGACACGCGAATTAAATGTGGCCTTACACTCCCCGTTCGAAGTCCAGGAAACTTTCAGATATTTCTGCCGCATTAATCGGTAGTCCCAAAATATAAATTACTTATTTGTATTTCATGTCTACGACTCGACTACTACACATTACTGACTACTGTTCCAACATTATTCGAATCGTTTTGGCTCCCCCAAATGAAATAGAACTGGTGACCTTAATAAATCCACAAATAGGACCTTAATTGATGTATCATTTAGAGAAAAAAGTCGCCGTAACAAAACAATTGGATCCCTATTTTTTGGAAGATTAGTTCAGAGCATACAAACTCAAGACAAACTGTTTCAAGTACCTTTTCCAACACATCTGAATATAAAAACTATCGAATGCAGAGATTACTGATAAGTAGTTTGGCAGATTTCATAATTTAGAAGAGATCCATTTGCGAAAAATCTGGACTTCGGCTGGATTCGAACCAGCGACAGAAATAACATGCCCAAACGTGACAAATGTTCTACCAGCTGAACTACGAAGCCACGCCGGAAGCTCAGAAATTTCACATTTGGACCTAGTTACCCACCCAACCAACTGTGTCATATGGAATCCACCAAATGATCCAGCCGATTGACTGCCCAAGCAGGATTTCTCGATCAGTTCACGCTAGAGACTACCAACGCAACCGATGAGCATTGACATGGCTTCATAGCTCAGCTGGTAGAGCGCTTGTCGCGTTTGGGCATGGTGTTTCTGTCGCTGGTTCGAATCCAGATTTTTCGCAAATGGATCTCTTCCGAATACAGAGATGATTTTTTACGGATAAATTTCGATAATTGATAACTGGTGTTTAAATGTTGGCGCAATATACAGTCTCTGGAATATCTGTCTAAATTCAATCAACATCAATGTGCTTAGATCTTGCGAGCAAATAAACGAGATACAATCAAGAGTAAAACGTTGTCAACTTCGTTGCAATTTTCGCTGCTCTGCCTTATGAATTGTCAATACGGTGCAGTATTTCCCAAATTTTAACGATTAACAACGTTTCGCTTTTGCTCCGTGATTATTTTAATCATCTTCTCACATTGCTCAAATCGATCAGAGCAACATTGCAACACAATATGTACAGACTTGTTTGTTATTTTTTCTGGATGCAAATTCACTTCACGACACTACACGGATTTTTCGTTCTATCTTTTAGTTCTACCATACTACGTATCTCGTCACAACTCACACGTAATAACAAAGCAACCGTGTGTCTCGGATACTGATAAGTGGGAGTACTTTGGTAGTCACCCGGAAGGTCAGTGAACAACTGAATTTAAACTCTTCAATATCGTAACCCTTCTGACCTAACAAACTTTTAGTGTTGATTTCGTGAAGAGCACTTACATTGAATTATGATATTCATAAACTCGTATTTGACCACTACACTACCTCATGGAACTGTATGACTAAACTAAAACATTTATCGATATTTTGCAACCAAAATAATTGAGGCTATAAGTGAAACAGAAATCTCGAGATTGATTCTTTGTGGCGTTCACCGCTTCGCACTACTAATTATCTTTATTCACAACACTGAACTCAATCAACCGCCAACTCCGGTCGAAAGCAGTGTTAATCATGCCCTCCTCTTGCTCAGAGATCTACAGTGACCAGCCTACTGAAAATGGTCATTTCTCTGAACCAAGTGATGTTCACCACATACAGCGTCTTACGCAAGTTGACTACTACATCCCCAGAGACTGGTGTCACTGAACTAAGGCTTGTGACTTGATATTTTCTGCAAAACGACATAGCAGTTTTACAAACGTGCAAGGATAGTGCATATGAATCAATAATCAACATCGGATGCATTGAGAACAAATGTACATAGACATTTCAATAAGGAAAAAAAGTTGAAAAATCATCATGGTGATGAGGGAACCAGTTGGTCCAGAAATTCCATACTGTCACCTAAAACGTAGAAGCAAGAATTTCGTGGACGGTTACATCGTAAAATCAAACACATTTTTACACAATTCAAACAACGAGCGCGCAAGACTGAACTAAACGGTTGGGTTTCCTCACGCATTTTAAGAAACACTGAGCCAAGCATCTAGGCAAGTAAATAAATGCTTAAAGTAGACAAATCCGCTCAAATTGAAGCAGACTAGTGGAAAATTTACACGGCAATCTCATACTAACATAATGAGTCCTGATTTAAGTAAGGTATTACAGAAAACATAATAGACCATAAGATGAAGTATATGACATCCTTAAAACAAGATTAGGAATAAAAATTACGATTCGCACTGTCAGCATATAAACAGCTCCGCTAGCTAACGAAAGTGCAAAATTCAGGTTGAACAGAGCTGAACAAATCACAAATTGACCTTAAGGTTTTTGAAAGAAAATGTACTTTGAATAGTCAATATTTGAGTAAGGGCATGAAAACAGCTAATAGCTGGATCTCCTTTGGAAGAGACAGCATCATATCAGAACAGTAAATGCCAACTACAGTGAAAGTACGCTAGGCAGTGAAGACTGTTTTTCGATGAGGCTGATTAAAAGCAACAGTGTGATGCAAGGAGGAGGAAAAGCCACGGCACGAGAAAATCAGGAGTATAACATTGTCCAGAAGGGGCTACAACTAGCTACGATTGTGGAAAAAGATAAAAATCTCGTGTAAAACGTATCGACGTTTTGATAGACAGATAAGTAGGATAGGTTTCGAATCTAACTTCCTTCGGATGTAACCATCTAAATTGGTTTGGGAGTCTTGACCGTACATAGTTCATGAACCTTCAATCAACATCTATCAATTAACAACGTTGGTAGCCTGTTGAGAGACACGGGAAGAGGGGAACGCCCTGTGAAAAAAGGTCACAACTTACTGATCAGATTGAAACTGTCTTGTTCAGCTTCCTCGAGCAGGTTATCCATTCGTTTCAAGCTGAAATCAAGATCTTGAATAGAAGAAAAATATGGAATGATCTAGGTAAGTTGAAGGATACAGATCAGTGGACATCTTCGACATATTCGGAAACACACGCGCGATACTCGAAGTTATGATTGGGTGAAGACATATTTATGCTTAGTTACAAAAGCCGATATGGCGCCAACCACTCTGACTCTAAACACTCGAACCATTGGGCCTGACCTTAGCCATATTTTCGCTAACTGTTTGAACAGCTTATTAGGTCACGAGCCCAGTGGAAGATACTGTTCTGGCCCGGATCCAAAGTCTGATAACATGTATAACTGCTCATATTGCAGATTAATATGCAGGCCTTTCAGGAGTGAATCAGTACGACACAAGCCACTGCCAGACACTGCGAAGCCTTGTCGATTGTACGAGTCACTAGTAGTGATCTTTCTCTCGTGTAGTTCAGGAAATGTACTACGTTCACCTCAAACTCCTCAATCACAGATGGATGAAAAAAAAAGGAATAGTTTCTTCACATGCGATAGCAAAAACACCAGTTTATGGGTTAATCATCGCAGGAGAAAACAGGATAGTTGGCGAAGACTTTTGGGGTCGAATAGCTTCGTGCCAGGGAAGAGTGATCCTATTTTGTCTGCAGCTGCTAACGATAATTTCTGACTGGTAATGCATGGTTACATTTTGGAACTTTAGCATCCTCACGACCATGAACCACAGTGAATGGATTGCAATGTGGTCCAAATGAGTCATCTATTCAAACTTAGGTCTTAATGTCAAAAAGGAAATGATTTACCCACCTTACTAAATGTGACCAAGAGAAGGGGACAAGTTGAACACTTTCCATTCCATGAGGATTCCCACTACAAGCAGGGACGGCAGCATATGAACAAATACAATTGAGAGCATACGAAGTTTTGATACTGTATGAAAAGGTCGTATGAAACGTACTCCGGAAGAAATTTTGTGTATCCACCGCCTCTGCTTTTGAGTTTACGATATTCTCCAATGGCTTCAGTGCAGTGCGCGGCGCATCGCGACATTGACCAAGAAGTGAACTTGAGGAGCGATCCACACTTTTCACAGAAGAGATGAAAGACAGACTGATTGATGAGATGGAGCTTTGATGCTGACAGAATTGGAGCGATTCAGTTTGGTTAATGGAACGGGGAATAGGAGCGTCAATAAGTTGGTTCTCGGCTGAGTCCGCAGGTCCGGACATCTGATTTGATGATTGACATACTGAAATCACGGGAAGGTTAGGACTGGAAAATGGTGAGATATCGCGCGAGTTCGGTGACAATGATTCAGACACCTGACGGCTCATCGACTCTCGGACAGTAGGAGTTAGAACGGAGTCGTACATGATGGTAGACAACGGGCCAGGAGCCGATACAGCAGAAGATTGTTCAGTGTTGTAACAAAACAGAGAAGATCCTACGAAAAGATTACACAACAAATGTTCACATCAATATGCAGTGGAGATCATAGAGTCATATACCTAACCTACGAGGACGATATCATTTTGTTAGGAAATCTACGGGCAACAGCGCACTTTTTACGAAATCCGAAATACTGACTCAAAATTAATATACGTCTACTTCTTCCCCTGCTAAAGATTTATTTAACCTCTGTCCAGAATGAATAACTGATTCGAAACAAAGCATAGCTCGAATGTAGAAACCCAGGATAGCATTAAACGATTTGAGGCGCCATCGACGGTGGTGTGATTTCTTTCTGAAAAGACGAGTGGACGATATCGCCGTGAGTACAACTCTTCTGTTATATGAAGCAGTCATTTCTGAGTTGTGGGTACGTACTAGCCATCGCCGTTGATAAGTATCTCTTATGAAAAATTCCACGCGTAAGTTAGAAGTACGGCCTGGTGGGCGTATTAACGGAACGAACTGATAACTTCATGATGATCAATCTCACCGATTGGAGTGTATGTTAACTGCCATCTGAGTGACTCTTGAAAACAGTGATGTTCACTCACCTTTCTTTTAGTCTGAAAAAGTCCTACAGAAAGTGGCTGATGACTTGAGGGCAAAACAGTCACTGCTAGACTAGATGCAGTTGGATCCAACGGTGTGACTAGCACCGTTAGTTCGACATTCGTGTTGTGACGCTTCCGTTCTGAATGCCTCTTATCAAAACCGCATTCCTATTTTAGGCTAGCAATGTCCTTAATCTGTTTGTATAATTTATCCTGTATAATGCCAATGTAACCAGAAATTTCTCATTACTGCCACAGACTACATTACCGTGTACGTAACTTAGTTGTATGAGGTTTTAATTCTAAGTGTTACATTTGTCAAACAAAACATAAAGCAATTTGAGGAACGTTAAAGAGACAATAAATGTTAGAAAAAGAAACGAAAAAAACGTAGGACAGAGTTGGAGTCGATGAAGTGGTGATTAAAGTGACTGAGAACTCCTAATCATGAGGTCACGGATCGGAGATAACGGGATAGTCATTATGTTTCCTTTTCAGGTGATCGGTCAATCTGAGCATTACTCATAAGCGAATGTGACAATTCGATCGTACGTGGCGTTAGGTTGATAGGGAAACGGTAAATGGGGCTGCCTGGTGAGGACATTCATTTGAGTTCAAGTCCCAGTCATGGTAATGATGTACAACACTGGTGAGCTCTAGAAAAGAACGGAGCACGTGCTTGTTGATTTGTTTTGAAAGCGGTCACAGCCGGAAAATTCGCACAAATGTGAAAACTGCAAACAAACGCAAATGATGTTCAACATATAAACTGCAGTCCTTATGCACAAACGGTAGATTTACGTTGAAAACAGAAACCAATGAGCGGTCGGGTTCGCTGGACATCAAACTGATTGGAAAAACGACTCGCTGTCCAGAAGTACATATCACAAAAATATCTGACACTGTTGATACCTTCGTTTTGAGAGCTTTGTGCTGAAAAACGCAGATCAGTGTGCACATTATTCAAATATGTGCACTAAATTGTTCCACAGAACAGAAGAGAACAACATGAGCAACTCCTACGTATCGGAAGAGTGAATACTGGCTACCCTACATGCATTTAAAAAAAGCGTTATCTTAAAGCTGCCAGGTAAAAATGCGTATCACTGTATGCTTTACGGAGGAGACAATATTTCAGAAAATTTGGAAAAGCCTAATGGAATCATAGAGGGAATACTGTGACAAATTCTAGAATTTTTCAATAGGTCACTGCAACAAACTTGATTGCGAATCACCAAAATTAATGATGAGCGGTTTGAAGATGAGGATACAATTACACCACTGGTGTGACCAAGGAGAACAACCCATTTTGTTATTTTCATTCAGTGTGAGATATAGCATGGTAATGATCTGATAAATTACAGAAGCAGACTGACGTCAATCGGCAAGCGTGCTTATCATGCATTTTATTAAGGAGAAGAGGTCCATACCGACGTCACCTGGGAGACACTCAAAACCAAACGAAACTTACAGTCATATTAAAATCGGTGGGGGCAGCTAAATCAAATGTATGTCAGGGGAACAGAAAATACAAATAAAAGAAAACGTCCGTAAATCAGTTGATACGGGCGAAGTCTCCAAGTGTTGCAGATGACCAATGTATTTATCTCTGGTCACTTGGTTATGCTTGCCGTTCGTTTTAATGACTGCCAACAACATATCTACCTGCATTCTAGCTGGTTTACTGTTAAACAAGCCATATGTATCTGCTGCTAAAATGTTACATTCATTTTGGCATCGTACTGTGAGCTATAAATCAGCGTAGACCTCCAGGTTTTCTGTTCTCATTCTGCGCATTTGAACGGAATAAGATAACTGGCCACGGTTAGTCGAAGGTAATCATAATGTCTTTATTGATTAAAGAAAATCAGACGCTTATAAAGAAGCAGGCTGAAAAAGTAAGGCCATATAGTTCAAATTGATTGAAATCAAGGCACCTAAAATGACAGTTCGCCAGAGCCTGGTAATTAAAACCGTAGTTTTTGGAGTAAAGCTATTAGCCAAAAATATCGAACGCCAATGAACGTTCGAAATTCTATTCACACAATAAGAGAATGTCTTCAGTAAAAACGTGGTGAATTTGAATAATACTGTCCAAATATAGCCACGTTTGAACAAGCATGCCCAGTATTAATTATATTCAGACAAATAACCTCATGCGAATGCTACTTCCCAGGCACTGCACAGTGGTTAACTCGTATTATCAGTGAGCGTACGTCACTCATCAACGTTCGATCACTTGTCATCAAATCTGTCCACTGATCAGTCTGAAAAGTCTGCTTTGTGTGTGGACTTAAATAAGCATTGGATGTGGATATGTGTGTTTTATCACAGCTAGAAGAAAACCTAGACACTACATTGCAGAGCGTCAGTAGCAAATAAATCTAAAGATCGACATCAGACTGACAGAAAATAAGCGCAACGTCGAAATGGATGTCGACAAGAAGAATGCAAACAACGAAATTCTAAATAGTTTCCCAGTATGGGTTGGCATTGTGGAGAACGGTGCCTTATACGCGTATGCCCATTCCGATTTGTTAAAGCTGTGGAAAATTTGGACAGAAGGAGGCTTTCCGCAGAAATGCATTCGCATTCGGTACCCCAAAGAGACACCGAGTTATTGTGTTGCTTTCTTGAAAGCCGATGGTGACATTTCAAGACATGAGAAGCATGTGAGCATTTTATTGAATGGTACGAAAATGCTTCAGAATCCCTTGCCCAAGTCAGAATATGCACACACTAGCTAGACCTCAGGTGCTGAAATTCTATCTTGCGGACAGGTGAACTATGAGTTTCAACTTGACAACTTACATGTCATTGGTAATTTTTACAACGTAAAGAAACTAAAGCTGACTTTATTAAATATAATCAAGATCAACAAACTAGGATTATTCGATATGCCATCGAAATTAGCTTGCAGTCAAGTCTATCCAGTTGTGAGAAGTACAACTTTCTGACAGAACGCAAAATGAAAGAGGCAAATGCAATAATGGCTTCGAAATTACCAGGACAGTATCGCAACCTACGTAAAAACAGTCTAGATCAAAGTACACAGAAAAAGGCTACCTTGAATCTTTGGTAAAATACAGAGTCAATTTTCCGGCCCAAAAGGCCAGCTTTGTTTGCGGTGATCGATTTGAGAATGAATTGAATCGACTTGAACGAATGGGAATAATCAGTCTAACATACCACTCGGCCTGAGGTACTCCAGTGATAATAACCAAAAAAACAGACGAACCACTTTGATTGTACGGTGACTTCTCGACGAGTTTTGGGTTCAACCTCATCCATTGGCCGACTCCAATCGGCCACAGGTAAAGCTAGACGACAGTTAAGACTTCTCTAAGATTGATTTTTCAGAGGTATATCTACCAGGGGGACTCGATAAATGTTGTATATAGAGTTTGGAACTAACACATACCGCGTGCTATATCAGCGCAGTTGCGTGTTATTCGGCAAATCAGTGAGCACGGTATCATCTGGATTAACCTATTTATAAAACACATTGAAGAGTAGGGTTCCAGCGTTAATCATGATAAATGTACTCTTATCACGTAAAGGTCTCAACATGTCGGTTTTATTGTGGACCAGAAAACCAAGACAAGATAGAGGCTAGTGCAGAAATACTGCTGTCTACAGAGAATACCATCCACCAATCATTCTCGGGTTTGATGAATTGGTGCCAGATGTAAGATCTGCGTACCATTGGGTTACCTATCCGTCAAAGATATGTGATGATTGTAGATAGAAACTTGTCATTCGCGTACGCACCAATCAAATTCTGATCTCGAACTTGATATTAGCCAACTATGACCCTAACCCAGACATAATCGTTGCAGCAAATATATCAAAATACGGCACAAGGGTAGTAAGTTCACACAAACTTTGATGGCTCACAAAAAACAATCTTCTATGTTGCACGCTCGCTCGATTCAACCGAAAGGTCTTATCTGTCACATAAAATACGATACAGACAGAGGTTTGCGTCAAAAAAGATCACAAATGTTTTCTAGTCATTTTCGGTTGAGAAACAGTATTCTAATTCACAGCCAATCGATCGCAGCGACCGATTACGATTTGATCAGGAAACAATTTTGAAATTCAATTTAAAGAAACATCAAGTTCTGGACATACCGATGTGGTATTTCGTCTCACAACAAAACAGACAGCTGCAAAGCTGTACAGAGACTCCGTGATTTTAACAACATCAGTAGACGATGATGATTATAGAATATTTTAAGATTTTGTCCATAACCTCCAAGTAACTCAGAGTAATGGCCGGGGCAACACTAAAACGACATTCCATCACAGCGAGTGATTCAGTACCTCCCAAACAGCTGGAGTATGAATTCACTCATGGAAGTTTGAAACGGATTTCCCACCGTAAGGATTCGCCTATCATGCTTAACGAATGCTCGATGCTGGCGGATGATGGGGGTGATACTAACAACTTCACAGCAATGCGTAATAAGTTATTTACACTCGGACCGTCCCAGCATTAGTTGTATAGGGTTTGTGATACGCAGTTGTGTTTACTGACCATGAGTCGATGGTCAAATCGAACAGCTGGCAAGAATCTGTTAAATTGGTGACATTGCCCGTCAAATCGAAGGTACACTCATGGCCTAAGGTTGCAAACCACGATCTTGGATTCAGCTTGATTTTGTATGCCTGTCAAATAGACCGGTGAATTTATAGACAGTGAACGTATTGCCAAATGGAATGGAGATTTCTCTTCGGCGATTAACCGCAACATCGACAAAACTTTCTTATCTCCGAGATTTATTCTTCCAAGTTAGTGAACCAGAGGGATATACTGAACATGTGATCGCCACACCGTCCAGTCTAGTCCAACAGGTCATCGAGATGCGCAAGCTGTCACATTGCGTCAAAGTCCGGTCTCGTTGTTACGGAGGCAGGTTGCATAGACTGCGAAAAATCTCTATGTATTATCGACACGCCACAGATGAATTAATTCTACACTTTTTCCAGTTCAAGATATCTCACTGTCAGTTTAAGATGTCTCAGGTAATTGCGTCTAGGCAAGCTAACTTGGTTTGCTCCCTGCATCTGGCGGGACCGTATCCTCTCACTCTATAAGGGTCAACCAATTCTTGCTTTCCAGCCTACCTATGTGCACATTAGCCGTCAGATCCTGTTCAATGTTGAAATCCAGCCAATCTGCTTGGGACATCCTAAACTGACATCCAGACATCTTAAATTGGAAATAGACCACACACCCCATTGGGAAATCAGTTTTTGCCTGTTCTAGATCACCACCTCCGGGGTTACTTGACGCTACAACACCAAACGAGCCACGTGGTTTGCGAGCAACAGTCACTCCGCCTTCGGGCATGTCCAGTCGGGAACATCTTATCTGAATCAGTGGTGACTGTCATAAGTGGAAAATTTCAAGTGCATGTTTGACGCACATATTCAGGAAACCGAGTCGAGTTCTCAAACAGCTTGATTAACGAAATCATTTCGGTGAAATGAAAGCGTGCTCGATAACACACAAGTATTTTGGTCAGTTGTTGTCTATTGCATTCTGAAGTGTGTTTATTCGCTAGATTTTCCTACTCACAATTATGCAGTTGCCAACTTTTGATACAGCCATTGTACTGTCTGTCTAACATGATGCACCGTTCAACACAATCCGACGTATATAGGCACTGTTAGCTTCCTCTAATACATAATCTTGCTAGGAAAATTATGAAGTGGAACAATTAAAACGTCTGCGAGTCTTCACCTTCGCGTTCAAATAAGCATCTCGGTTGGTTCGTTTGGAACAAAAGAACTAAACTCGAGTTTTGCTTGACGATTAAAACATAACTGACACGATTAGTAACTTACTGTGTGGACGATTTTGGGAACCGGATATGAGCTCCACTCTAGAGACAGGTGGTCTCGAAGCATTGGTGGTTTTTGTTGTAGAGGTCCGACTGGTAATCGGGTTCGGAGATAGGCGCAAGCCAGCTAGCACTGATGAGTGATCCAGTGATGACAAAGTACGGTCGTTTGACTTAAGCGACACGTTTCGAATGGCATCACTACGCATCGTCGGTGTAAGAGACCGGAGGTTGACAGGACTAAACTGCCACGGACTGGACAGAGACAAGCGTCCTAGTTGTTGAAACGAATCAACTAGACTGATAGAAAAGAAAAGGCGTATGGATGAAAGAAAGAGGATAGTGTACGGTAACGATATACTAAATCTATCGACAATTTAACAAAACGTTACAATAAACGAAACATATCATAGGGAAGGTGAATTGCGTAAGCCATCCATATGTTCATTCACAACGGTTGTGAGCCTGACCATAAAGTATCGAGGCTAGAGCCGCTGCTCATCATAATGCCATGGAAGAAAAAATAATCCAAAAGAGACAAAAGTGAAAAATGAACCAGAGAGAAGCTAAAAACATAGTGGATGCAGACATGCTACTGACTGCGATACATTGCTATTTAGAATAGCGTTTTCAACTAGTCATTTCAGTCGTCATGAGCTCGTCACCCAGACAGAAGATACTAATCCATTTTACTTCAGAGAATAACGAATCTCTTCGTATTTCGTGACCAAGCCGTCGCTTGACCATCCTACGGCTCCACCTAGCTGTTGACAGTAACAGCAAATAGATCCGGGTATGGTAAATTCTCAGCTAGCATGCGGAGTACATGACCCAACCATCGCAGAGTGACCAGTTGATCGCGTAGCTCGAGCGTTTCAAAATACGCGTTGGTGAACGATCACGTTGTTCACACGATCATCTCACTTGATGTGGACTAACTGGCGGAGACAACGATAGTTAAGTCTGCCTAAATTTTCATCACCAACGGGTCACGTTTCTGAGCTATAAATCAAAACAGAACGCACAAGCATTATACATCTTTCCTTTCAAAGACAAACGGAGGTCACTTTGACGCCATTGACGACGCAACTTGCTGAAGACAGCGCAAACCTCTGTTACCCTCGCAGATATCTCATCGGTAATATTATAAGCTGATGATATAGTGCTACCCAAGTAAGTGAAACAATTCACAATCTCAGGCAGAGTGCCTATAATAAAGAATGAGGGAGTGAGAATTCCCCAGTCTTTCAGCAACACATTGCACATTGAAAGTGAGAAGCATACCCCATCTAGGCTAGTCCGGTCATCCAGCATATTCAGCATGGTATGCACGCTTTCGACCGTTTCGAGCAAAAAAAACCAGTCGGGTCACCTTTGTAGAGCTTATTCGGAGCATCCCAAGTTAATACTGTATGCCAGCTAAGGACGGCAATTAGGATCTCAGTCCAAATCGGTCTCCTCAATAAAGGCGATGCAGACAGATCTATTCCGCTCACCTCAACAGCAGCAATGCTTTCTACATGGTTTATTTCGTGACTGCTGATGGATCCCCGTTGTTGAGATTATTAAACTGAAGTCAACAAAACAGTTCGTGACCGACCAAGTGTTTCTATGAATGCATACGCACCCGGGACAACTTAGCAATATCATCATCGCTGACCAAATGGACGATCTAAGGTGGTACACTTCGACAGCATGAAGACTTACAGCCTTTATTATGACCCAGACACCAACACAGTGATGAATATTATACCATGTGTACACAGATGACCTTGACCTGACGGGAGAATGTTGAGTGGGATATCAGAGTTAGCAATAACGTAACAGGAATCGACACTAAAGCTTCACGATTACATGGTCATGCAACAAAATACACACGTAAAACAAACAAAAAATAGACGAATGCAATTAAACGAAATCTGTAACAGTGGAGAAAAAAGGCAAGAGGGTAAACCTAATGCGTAAAATCCCTAGGACGCTGTGTTTAAAGGTTGAAGATCAAGGTACCTATGCTAGGCAACCACAACTTAACTTGCAAATATTATACGAGGATGCAGAAGAACACGTAGGACAGTGTTGCGACGTTCATTGTCTCGTTTTGACAATCCTTGGTAGTTTACAGATAGCCCATTAATGGTAACAATTACGTCATTGACTAAGTCTTCGGCAAAAAGACAAGTGAAACAAGACGTTCGTCCCTTATCAAGAGATAAACATGACCTATAATGCCCGATTTTTTAGTAGCTCCTTTAATTTCCTGTTGTCAGGTCTAGCTTCTTACAAAGATGGGTCTGGAAAAGAATGTATGGAGTGGTAAACGGTGAGTTGGTAGACTTAATACATGACCTAACAAATTGTTGGAATGACTGGACGAGATGAAGAACAGTAAAAAGACCGGGTGAGTGAAAACTACAACCTCACAACTGCATTGACCGAGTAATGTGTGATGACAGTATTAACTATGCGATGTAGCTCACTCGTCTAGATAGTAAGGAAAATGAATAACAAGTGCACATTCCGAGATCCTGGCATTATGCACAATCAAAGAACAAGTAACAACAAAACCGGGAAAAGGTTAGATGATCTGTGGTAGCTCAGTCACAAAGAAAACTGAAAGAACCAGACTGACCCGGATGGTTGTTGCGAGGCAATTGAAGACTGCATCTCTTTGACCAAATCATCTAGCCTATTAGAAGGAAGATGAGAATCATGAGTAGAGCTGTGCAGTGTAGAAAATTGAAACAAGGGTGCACTGGCACGTTGACCAAATCATCTAGCTTATTAGAAGGAAGATGAGAATCATGAGTAGAGCTGTGCAGTGTAGAAAATTGAAACAAGGGTGCACTGGCACGTTGCAACACACGGAGTCCCCAACTGACGACAGAATCGTCGAACTTGTGCAGATCCGACCGTTCCAAAAACCCTGCAGCTGGCGGCGAGTCAGTAGTAGTAGTTGTGGCAGCATTATCAACATCAGAGCACGAGGGGAGATCCAACAAACGAGAAGCCGTCGCAAACAAGGAATCAAAACACTGAAATAGCCTAGAGAATCACGCAGAAAGTATGGAACAAGAAAAAACGTATTTAGACAAAGAATCATAACACTGTTGGTGCAATACAAAATCTAAAGGGCGCAGAGGCAGGCTGAGTAGGTATGGCACTGAAAAGAAGCAGGCCGAAAATACAGGAATGTTCATACTTGCGTAAATTGACTTCTTCACCTTCTCGAATCGAATCACACTATTGGAAGAAGAGGGGAAGGCGGGGAAAAAATTGTAGAGTCACAAACAGAATAAGGTGTGAAACACTCAGATGTACTGAGAAAAAGTCGAGAGAATAGAAGCGTATTCAGTGAATTTGCACAAAGAGCCTTAGCCAAATTCTTAGATATTCGGTAGGAATCCACGAGATGCCTTCTGAGCAAGTGGCAATCAACAATCGTGTTCAATAAGGCTGGTTTTATCTCATTCACCCTTCCTGGTCTCGACATTATGCGAATTTCGGAGACAATTTAAAATGACGGTATCAAAGGTGATGTCAAACTCCTAACACATGAAAGACTTTGCGGTATAAATTATGTTAATGTCACTTTGGGCAACTTGCAGCCCAGTTGAGGAAGGTTAATCGTGTTAAGTTATTATTATTGTAGCATACGACTTGTGCCTCACTAAAATCGACAATATTGCATCTGCGAATGATACTCATGCAGAACTGCCACGGGTCATAAAAAGTAGTCTTAGATTGGATATAGGAGAGGGAAGCTAACGGGAATTCGATTTACACAAACCCCGTGGTCAAATATCAAGTAGGTGTTAACAAACCACGTACATCTAACAAGCAAGCAATTGTGTTGCAAGTAAGAGTAGGATGGCCTCTGCTTCTTCGTAGCTTTTTCTGTCACGCTTTACCAATTGTTCCAACTTTACATGTTAATTAATTAACCGACACAATAAATAAACTACTAATATAGACCAGTCACAATCTGTCTTACCCAACCCACCCAAGGACTACGCGAGCGAATAAGTTTCAGTACGGAAGGTGAACATTATCTACAACGAAACCTGTTTTCGGTTCGCCAACCCAATTCACCAATTGCCTATCCTACACCTTGGCAGGTCAGCTGTGGCATTGACAAGGAATGTCCAGGCAGGCAGACGGGCATTTAAAAACCTCAATAATTAACCAGAATAAATGTGTTATGCACCTTTAGAAACTGCACAAACGAACTCGCTGAAACTTTGCCACATAAAATCCGTCCCTAAACCGCATCAGTGCCTACTCATTAAAGCTAGCTGATGGGAGCGGCTGAACTGAAATCTAAGTGTAACTCGTTGAACTTTCCAAGGGGTCTATGCAGTTAAGCTCAACATGATTAGCAAAACATTGCCAACAGTTGGCACTTCTGTATACCTGAGAAGTTATGTTAACGTTGACACAAGTATGAATCAAGGGGAACAATGTCCACATTTCTAAGATCTCGGTGACTAAAAATGTGTACGTTTAGGCTTTGTGCAATGAGGGAAGACTGAGGAAATAGTCATCCGTCACATACGATTGAACAGATCACTGCTATCATCAGCATATACAAGCCAAGAGATTGTTGGATTATGACCATAGATAATCACTCCACGTAGCTGTCACAAGTATGACCCAAATCACAGAAAGCTATCGATTATAGGCAAACAAAAAAATAGGGAAATAAGTGAACCATCTGTACCGGAAAGTAAGATACTTAGGCCTCCGTTATAACGATTCGATAGGCACCATCCCCAATTACTCCTCGAACCCCAGATGAGGACATCACAACAACAAAAACGGCCATGAATCTCATCAACTGACATTGTGGTTCAGGTTGCAGTTTACCATAACAATTATGAGGAACATTCTGAAAGCAAACTTTTTAGCAGAAAAGGGAAGAAAAACCCGATAAAAAAATAATGTTGTGGATGTAGACACATCATTAACCGTAGTACATTATGATGTCGGATAGCTTCTTCGACTAGCCATCTGAGTGGTCGAAGCTGAACCTTACGATCAAACAGTAGTGCCGATCGCAGCGCGTTCTAGAACGGGACAATGCTTGTTCTATTGGCTCCCGGTAGATAGCTGCCTGAATAGATCTAGTGTATCAATTAGTCTGTTCAGACAAATTGTAAAAGCGTTATAATTACTATGTCAGCGTACACTCCAAGGGATGGTAGATCGGATGTTGCCGAGAATTCTTTCTACTATGCTCTGTGGACCTTTGGTAGAAGACCGAACACATATGTAATCCTACTAAAAGGCGAGTTGAACGCTTCACAACATAAACACATTAGATCCTAGCGAACCACAAATCTGATGCACATTACACTTACGTTTCCGCCTGCGACCTGTTCAAACAGTAATCTTGGTATACGCGTAGTTTTGAGTTGTTGCCCATCTAGAACTGTCGGGTTTGAACCGGGCCAATGGCATAGCACTGCTGATAACTGGGATTGTGTGGATGAGGAGTGGTCTGCCAGTAGCTGTTCCAAACACTTTCGGTTCGCAATCACCTTGAGAAAGAAACAGCAAACAGTAATTGTAGAGGGGACAACTAAGTGACCGTGACACAAAGCGACGTTGATCTGAAGCACACGCCATTCAAGTGTCTCGTGTGTGGCCATGAGACGTAAACAGAGAACACGAGAGAACAGAGAGCACGAGTACTAACACACTACTACTAATATTACGCATACCACCGTACTGTATGCCTCAGTGCAACGTGCACAGCGCACTTATGCCTACGTGCACTTGGCTACTCACAATCAATATCACCCAGGATTAAAACAAATATGGCACTGAGAAACGGTTCAACTAAATCTGAAACAGGGCCATCTGCATTCTAAGTTTACACCAACAGCAAACAAATGTTTTAGGTCAACTAGTTCAAAAACTAGTATGAGACTGAAGGTTTTATCTGGCACAACAGCTACGGTAAATTTTATAAGGTGGCAAACGGAAATACAATCTTCAAAGAAGAAATATATTGGTTGAGTGGTCATGCCTGTAGCGTTCTGATCTAATTGCATAAACGAGTTAAAAAAACGCGTGTCTCTGTGCAGTGAGCTGTAAGTACCACGGCATGATCAAGAATAAGTACACATAAATACTTGGACACAATGTCCGAAGAAATGCATACATCCATTTACATACGAGAAACTAGTGTCATGTAATGTACAGCATCTCTGACGAATCCTGTGATGTAGATCGAAAAGAACGACTCGCGCGGAAACTAACGGTAGTCCGCACCGTCAAGAAAGCCGGAAACGAACTGAGGGACGTTTCAACGAAGGAAATGGCGCTACTGACAGTGACAGCGTAGACGTATCAGCCGTGAAAAATAGTACTGACTTTCGTTGCGTATACTTTCGCATATCTTCCAACGAATTTTTGGTAGTAAACAGATTCGCAGGCCAAACGTCTTCTGTGGTCACAACACTAGTTTCCGGAATCCTGCATTCATTCGTATGAACGTCTGATACGGCTTGTATAACACAACAGAAAGACTCCAACTTCTGGCGGAAAGAAGTAGTCAACGGTATAGTCAACGCGAATGCGGTAAACGTCGTCCTTCGAGACACACCAGTAAGACAGTACAACTACAAAATAACAATGGGAGGATGCATAACTTACCTGAGAAATCATATGCTCCTGATAAGTTTGGAAGGTGTTAGTGGGCCCATTGATGTAAGTCAGTTCATCGACCTCGTCCCTGAATGAAACAAACAAAAGTAATGTAGACGGAAGTGAACAACTGAATAAATCCGATTTGGTTAGTGAAGTAACGAGTAAGTAAGGCACTACGGGGATAGGGGCTTTGGGAGAATCTTACGTATCATCAACGCTCGGAGTCACTCGTTATAGGATTGGATTAACTTCCTTGAGCTATGTATCTCAAAGGCTGCCCGAAACGAACACAGGACCGATCGTGAAGTGCAACATGATAAAACTACCACAGAATTTACTCAGTCTAAACTTGTATGGTTGTTGATAATCTAAGTCACCTCTGGAAAGCGATTTTATCTTATTGAATAAACACAAATGGATATTAATAAACCATCTCCTTTGTCTATCTAAAATGTATGGAAGTCAGTAACGAAGATACAATAAGTTCAAATCACACACCACATTTATAGCACCCTGTTTACACAATAAAGAGACTTGAGCCGTCGTTCACTGTAACACTGATATGCAGGAATCCAGAAGACAGAGCAGAAAAAACGGGATAAAATGAGGCTAAACAGAACTACAAATATTGCGGCTACAGACACGTGATCGACTACAGCACGTTACCATGCAAGATAGCGTTCGTAACAAGCCATTTGAGTGATCACGAGGTCCATAACCGGGCAGGCGATACCTGCGTACAGTACACAACGGAACAAACACGAACTCCATAGCTCGCAACTAACCCGCGTCTTTGCCCAACGGTTGGTGGTCTCCGCAAATAATGCATATGACGTAGGTGATCTAGCGATCGCGAGCTACGCATTTGTATTATTCGGCCAACAGATGGTTTAGTTAAAGGTCTGATCACTCAATAGTGATCAACCGTGTTGGAATGACACGATCAGAATATCAAATACTATTAGAAATGCGTAGCATTTATATCAATATATGTAGCAGTCTCACTTTCAACTATCATCTAACCACCACTTACGAAGCTTGCTTTTCTCACCAGATGTTTAAAGAGCACAAGGAGAAGGGAACCAGTTCAAATTCGGTTGGGATGACTTATCAATATTGACAGACAAACCTCAGTAACCTACTGGCAGAGGCCAGATAAGCAGCAAACAGGTACCGCAAAAAATTATTTACATCAACACAAGTGGTCAACCAAAGACATCAGCCCAACTTGGGGAATGACAAAGTACATAGAGGGTACGACGAAACTCAAACAGGTATGCGAATATACCGAAGCTTAGCACTCAAAACACAATTCACTCAACAAAGTTGTAGGTCTGGATTCAGTCCACAAATCGACATAAAACCAGTTTAACGATTCAATAAATCGATCAAAATGCCGTCACATTCCAGGCACAATTAACGATAAGAAACCATAATGACTGACATTCCCGAGCCAGCTGTGGCTTCCATTGCAAACTATGCATAAAATAACCCTCAGAACAATCAAGTCACCCTACATTAGCAGTGATAACAGGCACAGTGCTGAAACGGCTGCAGACTGTACAGCCGGCCGAGAAAACAAAACCACCTATATTTCAAGTAACAATTCTTCTCTATCACTGTGAAACTAGTTTACAATATGTAAGAGCAATTTTCTAGCTACTACATGACATCACAAGTAAGCCCAATACTGTCAGGATAATCAAACCCAGATAAACAGACCCGAACCCGTAACCCTGTGGTTAGCAGTCAAAACTGGTTACCGTTGAGCAACACCTAACTCAAAAACTAGGTAGGCGTCAACTCACTGAAGTCATGAAAAGCGTGGCCGGAGTTCTAGTCCCGGC